>VWZP01010272.1:388484-480872 GCA_013396995.1 Dicaeum eximium
GCACGTGGTCCCTTGCCCGCCGCTCCCACCGCAGTCCCTTCTCCGCCTGGGAGGGCTTCGCCGGCACAAAGCCACCTGGGCAGGCAGCATTGCTCCTGTCACCATCCCAGGCTGGAGTCCATTGCTAGTCCCTTCCCATCACGACTGCTCCGAGAGACTCCCCTGAGGGTTGGCTCCCTTCGGAAACGGCTCCCGTGGGATGCGCTCTGCTCCGCTGCAGTTCTGGAGCCAGGCTGGGCGAGACCCTCAGAACCCCAAGCACCTGGCTCTTGAGCCACAGCTGGGATGAGAGCTCTTGCCAGTGAACGTGCGAGCGAGCAGCTTCACGGGAAGGGAAGCTGGGCTGTGTTTGGTGGGTTTGCTTTTGCTTTCCTCTCTTGGAGCTGCTGAAACCTAGTTTCCTCAAAACGCCATCCTACCCACAGCTTCCCTGGCCCACTGGAGAGCGGGTGGGTGGAAATACCTTTCTTGGGATGAGGTAACTCAAGTGCGTGATGGGGACGTGGTGCTTGGCAGTCTGCTGTGTCACCAAGCAGGGTGGGTGAGAAAGGCCCCGTGGGCAAGAGCATGAGCTCTTCTGGCAGCACAGTGGTCCTGCTGGCTTGATGCTCATCTAGGCAGCACTTGGGCATGAATACTCCTCTCTCAGGGAGCTCATCCCATGAATGTACGGGATGTAAGCCAGGCTGAGCATCCCCACCTCCATCAGTGCCATTTGTGTTGGACCAGTAGCCAGGCTGAGAGAATACTGAGTGCAGACATGGATGTGCACACCCTGCATGGCTGGAAATGCCACACATCCTTCTTCCCTGGCCAAGTTTGCTGTTGCCTGTCTCTCAGAGCCAGGAGAGGCTAGAGCTCTCTGTAACCAGTGGAGAGGGATATGGCTTTTGGGCATGTGCTGGAAACACCCTCCGAGGTGTTTGGATGGAGGGCAACTTTTTTTCTCTTTTTCTGCAATATCCCATTTACAAAACAGAGGGAGCTGCTGTGCTGCACTGACACCTGTTTGGAGTGGGCTGATGAGGGGACAGGAGATCCAGCAGTCCAAGAGCAGGGTGGGCTGAAAGGGTCCCAACACCCCATCCTCTTCTACTGTGTGTGGAAGGTAGGTAGGTCCCTCAGAGAAGAGGGCAGGTGTAATGCCAGTTTGGGAAGGAGCTGATGTGTGTCTGCAGGCTGTGGAAGAAAGAAACCTGGCCTAGGGATGCAGCTGAGTGCAAGATGCTCACCAGAAATGCAAGCTGCTAGGTGTCGATGCTGAGGAGCATTTCCACCACTCTCTGAGCACCAGAACAATGATGTCTTCAATCTGGGTTGGATGGAATAGAGGTCCCACCTTGGCTGGCGGCTGTCAGAGGTGAGACTCTGAGAGGGGGTTCCCCCAGTCCTGAAGAAGGAGGTGAGCATCAGTGCACACCTTGGGAATGTGCTGAGATATCTTCAGCAGGGAAGCAGCCCACCATGTCAAGGGTGTTGAGGCAGCACCTCTGCCTCCTGTTCCCTCACCATGGTTAGTCAGGCCCTGCCCCATAAGGAAGCAATTATTTTGTGCCCCTTCGAGCCCCTCCCTGAGCCTGCGCAGGACACTTGTGCTTGGTATGGAAATGCGACAGATTTTCCATATTCCGCTTTGCCCCATGATGTTTAAAAATGTACATGACAGCTTCTTTCTAATGCTACAGGCTTGGCTGGCACTCAAGCAAGAACAGACTGTGGGACACTAGGGGCATGAAATATTGTACCAATAGCCAGAGAGGGGGTAAAAAAAAATGAGATGTCAAAGTGCAGTGTGTTTCCAGTTTGTTGTTGTGAGCCATCCTCTCCCCAATGTGAGAGATCTTTCAAAGCTGGCCAAATGTTGTCATTTCTGAATACCATTTTAAATATTCATCCAGACTATTTTCAACATCTGTGCCCAGCATGTTGTGAAAATGCAATGAGGGATGTTATGGAAACCAGATCTCTTTATTCTCATATGGAGTGGAAAGGGGTGGAAGCAATGAGGACTTCTGGACTGGAACTCCGAGTCCCTTGCATCCACTGGGAGTAGTGGGAGGAAAACCCTCTGCACCTTGAGGGATGCTGCTGAGACCACTCAGTAGAGCCAAGCACTGTGGTAGGAATGTGCAAAGGGGTTTGAGAGACTGAGGTGGGATTAGAGTTGGGTAAAAAAACAAACTGGTCAAGATGTAGTAGAGGTTAATAAATGGGATAGAAAAAAAAAAACATAGAACACCTTGAGTTGGAAGGGACCCACAAGGACCATTGAGTCCAAATGCATCCAGGCAGTGCTTGCTTGTCCTGCAAGTCAAGGGCTCCAAGTGTCTCCTTGAGCTGCTGTTGCATTTGGGAACTTTAGGAGATCTCCAGCTTGCACTAGCTGGGAGATGCAAGAGCGTTGCAGCAAAATGGATTCAGGTCCGCATCATATGGGAGATACTATGCTGAAATCTCCTCTCCCCACAGCAGGACCACCTCTACCCTGAGCCAGTGGTGAGCAGAGTGGGCATGGGGGACCCAGCAGGACACCATGCTGGGTGTTGGTCCCTCCTTCCTGTGATCAGCATGGCTTAAGAGTTACTGAAACTGGTGAGCTGGGACGTGTCCGAGCATCCTGCATTTGACAGCTCCATGCAGATAGCTGAGTAGCCTGGGGACCGTTTGTTTTATGGTGGATTTCTTTTTTCTTTTATTTTTTGATTGTTTTCGATAACTTTGGAATTCTGGGCTCTGTTGCTGCCTTTTGTAACATCAGGCTGCAACTAATTCAAGCCAGGCCAGATCCTGACCACAGGTATGCCAGTGTAAATTTGAATGGAGTTGCTTACGTCTTGGTTTGGCCTAATGTGAATGGAGTTACTTCGGGCTGATGCCAAAGCACTGAGGTCAGAATCTGGCCCATCCTTTCCTGTGCGCAGTGTAATTTGTACACGTCTCCTGGCACCGCCAGGGTATCGTATGGCTTGTGTAATTCTGGATCCGACCTGCCAAGAGTGCATTGCAATATCCATCACCTGCAGTGCCTGCTGCAGGAAGATGCTGCAGTGTAATTGCCCCCCTGAGCTGTGTGTGCACGGGGCTGAGCCTGAGGATGTGGGGCTGTAAGCACTCAGAAGCTTCTGATACTTAAATATCAGGAGAGATGAGGGAGCTTGTAAAGGAAAGTGAGGCATCTCCTTTGTGCCATTAGCCACGTCCCAAGTGGGCACCAATCACTCCATTAGCGGCTGGGAAGGCGATTAGCACTCCCAGCCCCACTACATCCCTCCAGCTTCTCCCAGCGCACACTCCCTCCCTCTGGAAAGCTGAGCCAGACCAGTACCTTGGCTCCATGGAGTTTTTCTTTCACTTTAAATACTTCTCAGTTGTGTTTTTATATTCCAGAAACACATGGAATGATTTATCCACAGCCAGAGCAGAGTTTGGGCCTGATTCTGTTTGTTGGGTGGAGGAATTAAGCTTCCCCGAGCTGGCATTGGAATGGTGGGAGGGGGACCTGGGTATCCAGGGACCCTGGCAGCCCCCCAGGATGGATCTTGTTCATGGGCTGGGGCAGAGCTGCAGGGGGTTGCTCCCGCACATGTGGCAAGGGAGTGCAGATGTCCTCATTACAAAAGGCCTGTAACAAGGTGGAAATGTGCAGGTTGTAGCAGCAGATACACCCTGGCTGAGGGACATGCTCTGGTCATTTGTGCCTGGTTTCAGCTTCTCTGAGCACATCATTCCTCTTCTGCTTTGGGTCCTGTCCCATCCTCCCAGTGGCTTCCTTCTCAGAGGACATCTGAGGTGCTGGTGGGCTTTACTGGGAATGACACACTTCAGGAATGAGCAGTCCTCCTGGATCAGTCTTACCCAAGAGTCTTAGTTGTTGGACCCCCTCAAGTACTCAGGTCCTCTTGTTCTTGCCCAGGAATCTCTGCCTTCTGATCCGTGGCTTTTGCTGTGCATGTTTGTACCCCTTGAGGGTGGGTGGCTCCCTCCCTGCCCCACGCTGTCACCCAGGACCTTATCCCTGCACAGGGCGATGCAGCACCTCATGGGCACCAGTCATTCCTATCTCAAACAGTTCCAAGTAAAGCCACATCTTTTCCTCAAGTGATGCAAATATCCCCCCCCCACATCATGCTGTCCTGGCCTGGAGGAAAAATGCAGTTGGCTGGTTGGTGCGGGGGCATCAACCTGGGGGATCAGGACAGGTCCCTAGCAGGAGTGCAGCATCATTCCCCTGTCATTCCTTGGGGTTCTCCGTCCTCTTCCAGGGCAGTGCGGGCTGCTCAGCTTTAGCCATCACCTGCCCTCTAAGCCCACATTTTTCCAACAGCAGAGCACTGCTCTTGCCTTCCCCTCCGCTTTAATTAGAGAAGGCTGCTCCTGTGCTGCAAAGGTCATGGGATCAAATCTGGTTAATAGCCTGCTTCCCTCCCTGCCCTGTGTTGTTCCGCCTAATCCTGTAATTACTTCAGCAAAGTTGCTATGGCCTTGGTCTGCCAGGTGGTGATCCTGGGCCTGCTGTAGGCACCAGCATCCACGTTGTGGGAAGTTTGCTCTCCCTTCCCTGCCTCGCCTGCTGCACTTGCCTCATCCACTCTATTTTGGGGACCAAGCACCTATCCCTGCTGATGGCTCAGCATCGGGAGACCTGGAGCTCCAGGCATGCATCTGCACCCAGCACCCTCAGTAGCACTGCCTCCTGGAAAGATGATGGAAAAGAAACTCATGGTGGGCTGGAGCATCGCCCTGACAAGTCTCCCACAAGACAGGGAAACACTGCTGATTGCTCTGGGAAACATGTGGTTGTAGAGGGAATGGGTGTGGAGGTGTTGGATGTGGAAGCTAATTTTTTTTTTTAAGCACTTCTGAAGTGCTCCGACAGCATGACTTCCTTCCAAGCCGCACAGCTGTTAGCATTCCCAGAGTGGAGGAGTGAGGAAATCGCCCACCTCAAAAATGCAGCCACTTCTGGGGAGGAGCTGGGAGGGCGGCTGCTTCCTCGGGAAGGGTGAGCCCCGCTGCTGCATTCCCCCGGGCCATGGCTGCTGCTGGTGGCAGGGAGCTGGCAGCCACCGAGAGCCTTGCTGGGGACACCTTCGGGATGCTGTCTCTGGGAAAGGGGTGCCATTGCTCATGTCCCTCCTCATGCCAGATCCAGGAACGTGCTGGGCTGGATTCGGCACCCAGGGGTCGTCCCAATTCTCTCTGCTTAGTCAGCAGTGTCTCCATTTGATCTGAACCGGAGGCAGCAAAGATGGGAAGTGGAAAGGGGGGGGCAGATGGGGACCACGGAGAGAAATACCCACTCCCAGGCCTCTCTGGCAGCTTGCCGGCAGTCCCAGGGTCGTGCTGAATATGCATAAAAGGGAGCAGATTGCAGCTTGCCCTCCTCTCCAATACGGAGGTGAGGCCCACAGAGACCACTGGCCCCAGCTCTCTTTCAGTGGGATAATGGGGTGAGCTGAGCACGGAGTGTGCGTGCCTGTGTGTGGTCCTGCAGATGATAATGATTTCCACTCATGCCCTCCCTCCGCAGCGCTCATGCACTGCTGAGTGAGTGTTGGCTCCCCAATGGCTGCTACCCGGCAGCAGAGCCACCAAAACTTTGGCACTGAACCTCAGGGACTTGTGCTTTGGTAAGACTGGCAGGAGGGACAAAGCTGCCCACTGGGGCAGGATGAGCAAGAAATGCTTATGTCCCCATGCATGCCTAAAACAGCAGTAACCTGGTCCTGGGTCCTAGACCTGCTGCTCCAGTGCTCATAACAACTTCACCTGTGGCCTCTCCCCTAGCTACCAGAGATGCTGCTGCTTTCCCCCAGCAAAGGTTTCTCCACACCTTTGTGTCTTACCAGACAGGAAATTAAAAGGCCTTTGCTTGAGCATGTCCCCACTCCTGTCCCCTTGCTGCCACATAGCAGAGAGGAGGTGGAGAAGCCTCTTTGTTGGCAGAGTTTAGTAGATGCCTTGTTGCATACATCCTGATTATCTCTGGAGTGGATGGATGCAGCTGCTGTGGACCCCGGGGGCTTCTCCTTGCTCCTCCTGGTGCAGAGGTTTTCCCATAGGGTTGTGTCCCTGCTAATGCTGCCCTGTGGATGGTGGAATGGGAGGTGGTGGCTGTAGCATCGGGCTGGCAGCACCACAGGGCCAAAGGTGCTGTGCTGGCTTCTGCAAGTACGTGCTTGGCTGGGTCTTACCAGGCATTGGGGGAGGGGGGGGGGGAGCACCTTGCAGCCCCTTTGCTGGGTGAGAATACAGGAGCAGGGCTCTGCCAGTGGGCTGGCAGGGGCTTGTGCCCACTGTGCGCTGCTCAGCACCAGGCAGGGGATGAGGATCATCCTATCAGGATTGTGGTGGGGGATTAACCAGCGGCAGCCTTTGCTCAACAAGCAGATGCAGGGACCTGGCAGCAGCCACAGCTTCATCTCCTGCTCAGGAGGCAACTGCCTGCAGTGGGGCCAGGAAGCCTATGGGGCCCTGTAGGCTGCCTGCAGTGGGG
Source organism: Dicaeum eximium (assembly GCA_013396995.1). Lineage (NCBI taxonomy): Eukaryota > Metazoa > Chordata > Aves > Passeriformes > Dicaeidae > Dicaeum > Dicaeum eximium. The sequence goes on from VWZP01010272.1 coordinate 394,981, forward strand.
GATGCTCTTCATTGCCTGGTGCTTGTGGCATGGCACCTCAGCTGTGGTGACTGCTACATCCCTGCAGTCTCTAATCTTGCAGCCACTCTCCTGAAGAAGTGGGTTCTCAATGCTCTGGGCACTCCAGGGACAGTATTCTTTGTCTTGCTGGCAGCCAAGTCACCAAGCCACGGGCTGACATGTCCCCAAAAGGCTCTGCAGCACTGTGGTAAAGCTGGAACTGTGCTGCTGGGGTGATGCAGGAACCACCAAGGGAGCTGCCAATTTTTCACATCTCTTTTTCCATCAGCAGAGGATTAAGCAGTGAGAAAACAGCATGGAAGTGGCATGGGCAGGTTTTGCCTTGGGGGAGATGTCCCAGGATGGGCTGAGACCCCTGTCCCTGTTGCTCCCTTGGTAGGCACAGGCTATGGCTGCTGGGCTGACTGTGGCTGGGCAGGGAGAAACTTCCCTTCATAAGTGGTTTGGCAGTCTGGAGAGGCAGTTTTCTTCCACAGTCATGGCTCCTTTTTCTTTGCAAAATGGAATAACAGACAAACAAAAAGGTCCCGGCTCATTGAAATGGCCTGTTCCTTGGAGCCACCTTTGGCCAGAGTGGGCAGCTGGACAGTCAGGAGTGGCACTGGGCCTGTACGTGCAGGCTGGAGCTGGGGATACTAGGCTGGGTCATGCAGAGCTTCATTCCTCAGAGAGAAAAACAGGTCATCCTGTAAATATTTACTAGTGGGAGAGGGGATGATCAGGGATCCTTTCCTCCTGCCTGGTCATGGCTTTGGGCTCATTGAGGCTGGACAACTTGGCTTTGGCTCAGCACAACCCATGGGATGGCCGGGCTGATGCCACCCACCCATCCAGGAGGCTCAGGGGTCCACTATGGCAAGAATGGGACATGGCCAATCTGCATTGTGCAGGAGGTCCTTCATGCATTCAGAGCCAGCAGGAGGGAATGTGACCTCCAGACTTCAAGCCAATAACTGAGATGGGCCACATCCCCTGGGAGCCACTAAGCTGCCTGGCCCTGTGCTGCAGCTGCTGAGAGGAGCCCAGCCAGGTCCTGCATTTGCTCCTGGCCTTTCCCCCAGTCAACAAACACACCAGACCCAGACCTGGATTTCTTGGGGGTGAGGCCACAATAACTTCCTTTGCTGCTGGGTAGTGTGACAGAGGAATATGGAGGGGATCCAGCCCCTGGACTGGAGAAGCCACTGTGCCCATAGCCAGCAAAGAAAGTAGTGGTGTGTTCAGGAGCTCCAGGTCCTCATCCCAATGAGCTCCACCCTCTTGCACAATGTGTCTTCAAGGTGTTTTTGCTGCTGTCTGTTTCTCCTGCTCTGTCAGGAGCTATTTTGTGCCGCAGGTGGATAACTTGGGGTTTGCAGCTCCTGTTGCGTCTGAAAGATCTCCCCTAACTCTTCCCCACCATCAGCCCTTGTTAGCAACGCAGTGACAGGGTCTCTGAACTGTGTGTGACAACCAGGGCTGCTGGCAGACAGGGACATTCCTGTCACCACAGGACAGTTTGTAAGAGGCCAGGGAAGGGTTGTACCCTGATTTCAACCTCTTCCACTCAAAGCTCAGGCCCTTTTCCCATTTCCGTGGTATTTCAGTCCTGAAATACTGAGTGAGGGAGTGGTGTGGATGAGGCAACATAAAGTAATTGCCTCCCTGCCCCGCTCCCAGGATACTGCATCAGTGGATACAGGGTGGGAAGATGGGTACAGGTGACGGATCAGACATGGGGGAGTTTCCCATCCCTTACCAGCCCTCCCAATGTGGTGGTACTGTAACCATGACACTGCTGGTGCCACTCACTCTTGTTGTTCTTCCTCCAGGGAGGAGCCACTTCCCTCTCCGCAGAAGGATGGAGGTCCTGCAGCTCCTGCGCCTGCTCCTCACCACTGCCATGCTGGGCCTGTCCCAGACAGTGAACCCCTTTGTGGCCCAGCAGACCCCCCCAGACCCTTGCTACGATGAGAGCGGTGCTCCTCGGCGCTGCATCCCTGAATTTGTCAATGCTGCCTTTGGGAAGGAGGTTCAAGCCTCCAGCACCTGTGGGAAGCCCCCAACACGGCACTGCAATGCCTCGGACCCCCGCCGAGCCCACCCACCCACCTACCTGACTGACCTCAACACTGCCTCCAACATGACCTGTTGGCGCTCGGAAACCCTCCACCACTCACCCCATAACGTCACACTCACCCTCTCCCTTGGCAAGAAGTTTGAGGTGGTCTACGTCAGCCTCCAGTTCTGCTCGCCCCGGCCCGAGTCCACCGCGATCCTCAAGTCCATGGACTACGGCAAGACCTGGGTGCCCTACCAGTACTACTCCTCCCAGTGCCGTAAAATCTATGGCAAGCCCAGCAAAGCCACGGTCACCAAGCAGAACGAGCAGGAGGCCCTGTGCACCGACGGCCTTACTGACCTCTACCCACTCACTGGGGGGCTCATTGCCTTCAGCACCCTCGATGGGCGACCCTCGGCCCAGGACTTCGACAGCAGCCCCGTGCTCCAGGACTGGGTCACGGCCACTGACATCCGCGTGGTCTTCAGCCGCCCGCATCTCTTCCGTGACCTGGGCAGCCGGGACGCTGGTGAGGAGGAGGGGGGCACGGGCTCCACCCCCTACTACTATGCGGTAGGGGAGCTGCAGGTCGGCGGGCGCTGCAAGTGCAACGGGCACGCGGCACGCTGCGTTAAGGACAAGGAGCAGAAGCTGGTGTGCGACTGCAAGCACAACACAGAGGGACCCGAGTGTGACCGCTGCAAGCCTTTCCACTATGACCGGCCCTGGCAGCGGGCTAGTGCCCGTGAAGCCAACGAGTGTCTGGGTAAGGCATTTTTAAACATTTTTGTTTTCTGGGGCTGAAATGCTAAAACAGGTCATCAGGGTAGGAAGCGATGGGTGCGGAGCCAAAGTGATGGAGTGTGCTTGTCCAGAGATGCTAGGAAGCATCCCCTGTGTTGGAGGATCGGGAAAGGCTCAACCATGTACCCTGTCTCTGCTGTAGGTGTCCTGTAAGAGACACAGTGATTCCACCATGAGCCGAAGTACCAAAACCCTCCCAAAAATCACTGGTGTCTCCTAGCCAGTCAGCAGACCTCAGTGCGGGATGCCCCTCTGGGATTGTTTCCCTTGGGCAGCAAACTAGTTGTCTGTGGGCTGGAGGGGTGATTGCAGCAGTTCCCTGTGAGATGTGCTTGGGGACAGGGAGCAGGCAGAACTTGAGGTTCCCAATTCAAAATTTCCTCCTTTGTGTTCAGTCTGTGTGGTGGTTTTAGCTTGTGTGTCCTTGCAAAGGTTTCCCTAAGTTAAAAATATTGGCACCAAAATGAAACATTTCCAAAACATCAAACCGGTATTAGTTGGCTGTCCTGCTCATGAATCTTTATAGAATTTTGGTGGAGACTTTTGCTTTTTGTCCTGCTTTGAGATGGAGCTGGGGGATGCTAGAGCCCTGTGAATGGGAGAGGGAGGAACAGCCTTTCGCTCCTTCTGGACAGGAGCCCAGGTCTCAGAGGGTGGTGGGAGGATGGAGACAAGGGAGAGCTGTACCATTAATCAGCCTCTGAAAGGTTCAGTGGATGTGCCAGAGGTCAGAAGGACTTGTTAGTATTTGTGATCGATGTCTTGTTGAGAACACAGCTGTCCGCTTCAATATATACATGTTACAGCAGATTTCTTCTAAGAATGGCTAAAAAGGCAGTGGAGTCAAAGCAAGTGCTGGAACTATGCTTTAAGCCACCTCATGCCCTGTGGGAATGTGTCAGCCCTTGTGTTTTTCCACTTGTTTCAGAAAGATGAGTTTTGGTGCTCAGAAAAAAACCTCCACTTTGCACCCTCCCAGGGCTGCTGCCGGTCAGGCACGGGAGGTCTCCAGTAGGTGCGTGAGCCCATGGAAACCCCCAGGACACAAGAAGGACCTCACCCCACTGGCTGCACCCTTGTGCCCCCCACTCGGCACCTGCCTCACTGTGGAATCCCATGAACTCTCTTCCCCCAGCCAATTCCCCAGGGCATTGCCTTGGAAAGACTTACCAGAGTTCATTCCTCCTGGGAGACAGACAAGACTCCCTCTTGGACCTCTGCCTCACTGATTCCCATGTTTCACAACCTTCCCTGGTTTCTCCTGTCCCTGTTTCCTCATTGGTTGGGTACCCCTGGTGGCTGCCCCCTCTCCCCTGGAGACCAATGCCCTTTACCCTGCCCTTGCACCGCCCCCCTATGCCCTCCCATACTTAAGCTTGTCCTGACCGCATGATGTGGTCTTTGTCCCCGATGCGTCCAGCGTCGTGCTTGCAATAAACCTTCGCTGGAATACATCATACAAAGACCCTTCCTGTCCTTCCTCCACTGAGCTGGCTGTGGTGTGTGTGTGTGCATGGACTTGAAATGACTGTTCCCGTGGCCTCCCCCCGAGCGGCTTCTAAAAGAGACGTTTCGAGGAAGGTCGCAGCATTTCCACCATCCTGCCATGCTGCAACACCTCACCACCACATCCTCCAGTATCCTCCAGTAAAGCAGCACGATGGCAGTGGACGTGGCTCTGCTGGCACAAAAGGATTTAAACTAGAGGAAGCTCATTTTTGAGTAGCATCTGCAGGTTTTCTGTCCATCTCGTCCAGGGCGGGGTGAGGGTCCCTTGCTCAGAGCATCCTGCCCCCAGCTGCGTCACCATTTTGGCAGATGAAGCTGAAAAGATAAACGGGGGAGGGAAGAGGAGGCAGGGCCACAGTGCCACCCCTTCAAGCCCCACCCCACCCCCTCCCAGTCGACAGCCCCGCACACAAAGACCCTTCCCCGAGCTGCGTGTGAAAGTAGTTTTTTCCTGTCGATTCGCTCCCCTTCTTTCTCCCTTTCCTCTCTCGGGCTTTGTGCCCTCTCTGAAGGGACCTGAAAGAGCTTCTCCATCACCCGCCTTCGAAGGGCTTAGCGGCTGAAAGCTGGATTAGCTTTCCAAGCCTTCCCCTCTGTGGCTTTCAACAATGACATCTCCCCAGCCAGCACGAACAGACGCAGCAATTAGCACCAATTAAAAGGAGAGGCTGCCCGGGAAGTACTCTTTGCTCAGCCTGGGGGCTGCGGGGTTTCGGACTCTGTCCTGTGGTCAGACCGCGGTGATGCTGGCTCGTGGTAGTGAATGTCAGGCATGGCTGGGGAGTGGGGAAGAACAGGAAGGGAGTGGGTGCATGCAGGAGCTTGGCAGCTGAGTGACAGCCCAGGGGCAGGGTGGGGGATCGCAGCGCCCTGAAAGGGGGTGAGATCCATTCAAAGGGAATGGATCCGTGGGGCTGGTACAGCTTCAGGTCGTGTTGAGATATGTCAGCTCTTGGCTCTGTGCTCCCCAGCACTCTGCATGGGGGTTTGTCTCAGTCCAGTGCATGGGAGCCTCTGCCTGCTCCAACATGGGGACAAACTGATGTCATACAGCATGGCACGATGCTGGGACATGCATCCATTCAGCTGGAGGTGAGGACAAACATTTATTTCACCAGAATTTTTGCCTCTGGGAAATGCACAGGTGAAATAGGCAAGTACTACCAGAGGTCTGCGCATTGGCACAGAGCACAACCCCACCACGGCTGCCGTAGGGTGACTGTGGCATTCGTGGGGACATCACTGTGCTGCAGCGTTGAGGGGGTCAGCATGAGTTTGGCAAGCAGGGAGGTTTGGGGCTGTCGCAGCCAGGACAGTGACAGTGGATTTGCCAAGCTGCTGGCTTGGCAAGAGGGCACGGTGCCAGCTTTGTGCTGCAGAGTGCACGGCCCTGTGCCTGGTGGTTGGAGATCATCGGCCCACAGGCACAGGAGGCTCTCCTGACACACCATAGGGGCTGCATGTCCCGGGAGCTTGCCCTGCCAGTATTGGGGTCCTCTGGTGTGTCCAGGGCAGGGAAGAAGGACGTGTCCCCACCCATGTATCCCTCCAGCTTTTAGCCTGGGACAGGCTGTGTGAAGGATAATCCCAGCAGAGGGGCTGGCAGGAGCAGGATTGCCAGAATCCTGGGGACGCCCCATCTTTACCTCTGCAGACTTACACGTCCTCCTCCCCACCACTGCTGCCGGTTTCAGCCTGCACCCAGCAGCTGCTGGGGGCAGCCCAGTCGCCCCCTCGGCAGCCTGGCCCCCAAACACTCGGCCCGGAGAAGGAAGGGAAGCGGATTAGCACGAGGCAGTCACTGGAAGTAATTGATGCACTCGCTGGTGATGCGGGAACCCTTGTTCCCTTTGTGGCCGCCGCGGCAGGAGCACTCTCCGGAGCACCGGGATAATGCACGGGGCTTGCTTTGATCCGGGGCCTCGGCGGGGAAGGGGCGGTGCTCTCCTGGGAAAACCTCGCAGGCTGCTCGGGGGGGGATGTGGTGATCCAACCGGGATGTCGGTGCCTGAAAACACCAATCCCCGGAGAGGTGGTGGGATTTGGAGGATCACATGTAATTCCCTTGTGCCCTGTGCCCCTTCATGTACATTTTCCCTTCCGTTGGGAGTTCTCCTGACAGGGTTCTCTGCATCGGCTCCCCAGTAGACATAGTGGAAACCAGTGAGTTCCCAGCAGCACCAGCCATGGTCCTTTCCTGGGGAGAGCAGGGGGAAGGCGATGGCTTTGGGAGGTGGGCAAGCAGACAGCATGGCCCTGTCACCCCTGCCCCCGCCCCCTTTCACCGAGTGCAGTATTGCAGCGGATCTGAAGTGCAGGGGAAGGCAGCCACCCCGGCAGAGGAGATTTACACTTGTCTCACCATCCTGAGTCCTGCTTCTCCCGGGGTGGGGCTGGAGTGCCTCAGCCTTGTCCCTCAGAGGCCCCCGGCGGGGGAGGGGGGGGTGGGGGGGGGGTTCTCTTCTGCTTCCGCCCCTGGGAAGTGTGTGAGCCCTTCTCTCCCAACACCTTCTCCAGGATGGAGGGGCAGTGTGGATGAGAGGAAAGGGGCTGTTATGGTCTCAGCTACCATGGAACCGAGAGGTGCAGCCTCATCCTGCCCTGTGTTCCAGCCGGCTGTCCTCCAGCCAAAGCAGGGGCGCAGTTCAAATCTGCTGCGGGTTGGCAGCAGCAGCCGGTCTAGGGTTTCGCTGATCCGGCTGCCTTCCCTAATTATTCCCAGGGAACTTGTAGGGGTGGTGAGCCTTGCTCCTGCCCTGCGGGCTCCACTGCCTGCCGCACGTGTGTGTCGGTGCATGGCGCTGCCTGTCCCGTGCGAGCGTCTCTGCCTCAAAGCCCCTCGCGCTATCATTCCAGGCTCCTACATCTGCAGCAGCTTGGAGGAGGACAGGTTTTGGGGTGGCCAGGGCCTGGGAAGGGGTTCAAACACCATCAAAAGGGAGACAAAAGATTGCTTCGTTGCAAGGTGTCAACATTTAATTAGTCTATTATTGCAAATTATTAGATCTTGTGATTGTTTAATTGATCATATGATTGTTTAATTGGGCATACTGTACAAGGACGGAAGCGAACTACCAGGTAATTAGCCTCAAACTGTGCAATTAAATTCTTATTAATACCGCAAACAGCAGGGAACATTCAAGCCTTTAATTAGTGATTAACGGGAGACAGACAGAGCTTACAACTGCCTCAGTACTGAGGAACAGTGAGAGTATTTATCTGGGTAAGAGGGGGACCTGTCTGCCCCGATTAGCTCCGGATGGCTGCGCCAGGGGGTGAGGGGATTGCCATACATACTGGTGTGACCCTGTCCCTGAGTGGGGACAGCCACCCAACCCAGCGTGGCCAAGCCCAGCCAGGTCCCCCTGTTGGCTCTGGAATCCCAGCTTGGCAGTTACCTACACTGGCCCAGCAGCACCACTGCCTGAAGGAGAGGGGATGATGCTGGGCTGTCAGGAGAGGTTCCTTCCCCAGACACAGCTCCTGGGAGGATCAGAGTGTATGTAGCATGATCCAAGGGAAAAGTGACCCTGGGGTAGATCAGGAAGTGCCAGGGTCAATGGTGCCAGGAAAAGGTCCTGACAGTGACTGTCTCACCAGTTAAACTGGAGGCAGAGAGGGACCTGCGCCGAGGGCAGTGAATCATTTACCCAACAGTTCTCCTCCACTGCCCATTGCCTCCCCTCTGGGCTGCAAGCCCTTCTCCTTCCTCAGAGGATGCTGGGGGCATTCCAAGAGGGACACAGAACTGCCTTTTGGGATGACCCCACTTGCCTTTCAGTTCTGCAAGGGGAAAACAAGGCCCCTCTCCTCCCAAAAATTGCTCCTTTGCCACAGTTCTGTAGCAAAAACCACCTTGTCTTGTCCTTGTCCCGTTATCTGGAGTGTGCAGGAGCACCCTGACTGTCAGGATACTTCAGTGTGTCTCTTCCAGCCCTGGCAAAGCCTGTTTGAATGTTAGCATCCCCAGTTCAAGAGCATCTTGTGCTACCTGGGGCCTTAGGTAGTATTTGCTGTTTTCCTTCCACACATCACAACCCAGGATTTTCCTTAAAGATCCCTATTTTCTACTGTCACCAGGGAAAAACAAAAGAGCTCAAAAGGAAAAAGCCCCTGAAGGTATCTACGGCCACACCGGGTGTTATTTTGATGCCTGCCATGTGATTTCTCACTAATCTCATAGCTCAGGGGAGCTCTGGGGGCAGCCAAGGTTTGAGTGTGCTGGCACTAACCTTCTGCTCAACTCAAGCCTCCAAAAAACTCTTTTTTACGGCTGGGGTTTGCTCTTTCTCCCTGCAGCATGCCTGTGGCTGGAGTGCCGGGGCAGGTGAGGTGTGTTTGATCTGTGCGGGGTGAAGCTCCCACTGGCGCTGCTAGCTGCGGGGAGGCAACTTCACACAGGCCAGGCCTAGGCAGTTAAATCTGGGCCGACATGTTAATGAATTTCACAGTACGCCTGGAAAAGCTCTCACCCAACCTCAATTTACCAGCATGGGGAGGGGGCCAGGGCTGGGGGAGCAGGGTGCCATGTTTTGCCGAAGGAAATCTTGTTCCCATTATCTTTTTGCAAGAGTGTTAAGTTGGAATGGGCAGTGCTTTGCCTTTTTATCTCGCACACGTGGAATCGGCCAGGAGGGCTGTGTGCTTCCCAGGGCTAATTTATGTGTTACTTATAAAAGTAAGGGTGTACAGATGTTTCTGTGCACATCTGTGTGTGTCTGCCTGTGGGCACATGTACAGCTCTGGGGGTATTTTGGTGTACATCTGTGTGCACACACGTTCATGTGTATGTTTGTGCGTACATGTGCTTGTGCATGTTTGTGCATGCACAAACAGGGATGTGAGCACACAGGGGCTCCTGTGTGGGTTTCTCTGTGTGTGTTTCTCTGTGTGTGTGGCTCATGCACACAAGATAGAGCTGTAAGTATAAAGAGTTGGGGGCTTGGTTGCAGGGGATGGCTGTCATACAGCCTGGCATGACGTACGTGGTCCTGCTGGAAGGCCGGATGGGCTCTGTCACCAGAATTAACTGCCAGGGAAAGGGCAGGGGGGACCATGGGTCTGGAAGTGCCCAGCTGGCACTGCCAACCCCATAGGTGCAGTCCTCCATCCCACACTTCCTTGCCTTTAGCCAAGTGGTGCCAGTTCCTACACGTGCCCTTCCATGTGAGACCTCATGGCACCAGCCCCACAGGGTGGTGGATGCTGCACATCTGGATGGCACGTTGGGACGACCTGTGCTGTGCTGTGTCCATCCCAGTCCCAGCACAACCCCCCACTGCAGTGGGGAACACCAGGGCAACTCCAGCCCACCCAGAGGGTCCTGAGTTTCACCTTCAGCCCTTATCCTCTCCCCTTCCCTCACAGCCTGCAACTGCAACCTGCACGCGCGGCGCTGCCGCTTCAACATGGAGCTGTTCAAGCTGTCGGGGCGCAAGAGCGGCGGCGTGTGCCTCAACTGCCGGCACAACACAGCGGGCAGGCACTGCCACTACTGCAAGGAGGGCTTCTACCGTGACCTCAGCAAGGCCATCACCGACCGCAAGGCCTGCAAAGGTAAGCTGGGGGCTCTCTGTGGGGGCAGATGAGTGACAGAATCTCTCTTGGTCTCCTTGCTCTCTCTTCCCATCCTTGGGGTGTCCTTCTGCTCACTTTGGCAGCTGCAGGCCAGCTCCAGCCGCCACCACCCTGATCACCTCTACCTCCCCGGGGGCACCAGGCAGGGATAGCACTTTAAGCCCAGCACCAACTCGAGGTGGAGGAAGATTACAGGAAGGGAGCAGGTTGCCAGGAGCCTGGGAGGGTTCTGGTGTGTTTGCAGTTACCATCTCCATTGGTCAGTGTTTGGAGAGATGCTGGAGAGGTGCTGAAGCAGAGGTGACTAAATGTGCTGGAAACCTGTCTCTGGTATGGATGTTGTCTGGGATATGGACATGTTTGGAGCATGGGTTCCCTTCTCTGGAGGGCTAGTGAAAGTCACATCTCCCAGGTGGGCTGTGGGGGTGGACCCCACATTGTGTTTTTCAGCTGTGGAATGGCTCTTAGGACCTGCTTTTGGGGAGATGCTGAGCACCATGGCTCCTGGTAACTGGCCTTGAGCTGGCCAGGAGCAACACTGGCTCCAAGCCATCAAACTGCAGCTTGACCTCTCAAGGTCCCTAGCCTCTGCCAATCATCATGGGACCTGTACGTCTCCACTCTCTCCTCTTAACTCCTGGCCAAGCCTCTGTGGTTCCTCGTCCCTCTCCCTGCTCAGCCTGTGTGTGGAGCCTTTTCAAAACAATAGTTTCACCAAAGATTTTGAGATAAGAAAACACCCTGCCTGTCCCCAAGAACTGTTGAGATCCAGACTGGAACATCAGATGGGCAGGAGGTCAGCCATGGCTGTTTAGAGGCTGAGAATTGATCCCTGCTCCCTGTTTTTCTGTCTTTGATTGTGAGTCCCTCCTGGAAGGGAGCAGTGTCCCTCTCAGATCTCTCTCCAATGCATTTTGCAGCCACGTGGGAGCTGGGCCCCTTCACTGCTGCAAGAACACAAAGCTCATGTGTTTATGTAGGGCCTTCAGGAACTACTGGAGCTGGTTCTGGACCACTAAAATTGTGGCCATGGACCCGAATTTAAGGATTTGACTTTTGTGGTTCCCCTGTCAGGTGCATTAGTATTGTTGGAGGTCTGGCTCATTCAGGCTGGGATATAATAAAGATCATCCCTCCATTGCCTGTGCTGTGCCACTGCCTCTCCTCATCCTTGTTACTGCCAGGAATGCTTGAGAGGATGGAGTGAAGGGAGAAACTTCCCATGTTTGCGCAGTGTCACAGCAGGAGCAGGACTGAGCGGGCACTGACAGTAGGAGCCCTACCTGCAGCCAGCTCATTAGCAAACTAAGCTAATCATTTTCAACAACCTAAGCAGCTGACTTGACACGTCCCCTCATAGCCCGTGTTCCCAGGGACTACAAGCTGTTTCCACAGCTGGCCTTGGCCAAGCCATGTAGCTTTCCACAGCTATGGCTGTGGGCATGGCAGCCTCTGGCACCACAGCATTGATGAAGATTGTGTCAGGTGGCAGCCAGGTCCCAAGCTGTGCCAGGTGCCAGCATCCTCAGGGTGACACAGGGAGACACTGGGAGAGAGGAAGAGGAGGAGGCAGGACAAGGCATGCATCCTAATGGTCTGTGGTACAGCATCCTAGATTGTGTCCCATTCCTGGGAGGGGTCCTGGCTCCACTGAGGCCACGGATTGATGGCAGCAGCCCCCAGCTCCTGCTGCAGCACCATGAAACTGGGGCAGCTGCAGCAAAATTCTCTTTTCCATGAGGATTCTGTCAAGTGCTGAGGGCTGGCAGGCAGCCCCAGCTCTCCCCCAACAGCTGAGAGGCACTGGGGTGGCTGTGCTGCCTCCACCTCACCCTTCATCTTCTGCAGGCAGCACCTCACCCCCCAGCCCACCCCAAGGAACAATTTCTGCTTTTCTTTGGATTAGGGAGGTTTAGGTTGGATGTCAGGCTCTTCCCCCAGAGGGTGCTGGCACTGCCCAGGCTCCCCAGGGAATGGTCCCAGCCCCGAGGCTGCCAGAGCTCCAGGAGTGTATGGACACCACTCTTAGGGATGCACAGGGTGGGATTGTTGGGGTGTCTGTGCAGGGGTAGGAGTTGGATTCAGTGATCATATTTGGTCCCTTCCAGCTTGGGATATTCTGTAATTCTTTGATCAGCTTCTTCTACTTTTGCTCCAAAACTGAGACAATACCAAGCAAAGGGGACGCCCTGCAGGCATTCACCTCCCCAGGAGCCCCAGGACCCCCAGTACCACTTCCCTGGGCATTGAGTGGCTCAGTTTCTGCTCCAGATGGGAAAGAGAGCACTTACCAAAGAGCAGTAATAGATAAAATGCCAAAACCTAATAAAGCAAGCCAGATTTGGCTGGGACCAGGGAGGATTACTGAATATAGCATGGATTTCTGGGAGCAGGGCTTCTGCAGGTTGCAGTGTTTCCTACCTGGCTGTGGCTCAAGTCCCTCTCCTTGCAGGGCCAAGAATGAGGGAGGCAGAGGGGGTCTGGCTACTCCCACCTGCCTGTGCCCACCATTTGTCAGTGCAAGTCTTGCTCCAACACCCTCACAGGGCAGTAATTGTGCAGCATTACAGTGATGGAAAGTATCTCCAATCCAAAGTGTCTCCTCTGGAGGGGACAGGGTAGGCAAAGCATCCCAGGATCCCCAGGAGTTGATGGGATGGGGTGAGCACAGATGCTGCAGCACAGGAGAAATGGCAGTCAGCAATGTCTGGGCTGCAGAGGAGCAGATGAGTGGGACAGGTCCCCCTCGCAGACAAACCTCTGTCCCTGTGCCAAGCCACAGGCAGGACTCTGCCAGTCTGGGCGGGGGATGCTGCTTCCGGAGGGCTGGCAGGGTTTGCCTGTGGTTTGGAAGCGCTTGCAAAGCTCAGCAGAGCCAGATGAACATGTGCACAGGGCCGACCCCTGCCATGGTGCATATGTTGAGGAGGATCTGGCAGCAAAGGTGGTACCCTAGGTCTGGGGACCCAGTGCCTGGCTCTCCCTTGGGGAACAGAGTTAATAATAAAATCCATGATACTTCTGCTTCTTTGGCTGCCCCTCCTTCAGTGAAGCAGAAAGCATTTCCACCCCTCCCTTATCTAGGCGTGGATCTGCTGGGACTGGGAGCTCCTTAGAGGAGGAGCAAGGTCCCAGATGCTGGCAAATGGAGAGCTGGTGCTCCCACAGAGGCCTATAATTACACAGAGGTCTGACAAGACAATTTGGACTTGTTTTTTCCAAATATGTGTCCCATACCTGCAGCTCAGGTATCTACACTCCTGCAAGAAAAAAGCAAGGCAAGGATCCTCTCAGTGGATGTTTAGAACAGGCATGGAGCAGGTGGATGGGAACAGTGTGCTGTGGATTTGAACAAAGGCTTTTGCACCTACCACAGCACTGGCCCGGGCAGAGGCTGAGCATCACAATGAAGGCAGATGCTCATAGAATCACAGATTGGTTTGGATTGGAAGGGACCTTGAAGATCATCTGGTTCCAATCCTCTGCCATGGGCAGGGACACCTTCCACTAGTCCAGGCTGCAGAAGGCTCAGTTAATATTCAGGCGGTAAGTCACTAACCCAGAGGCCAGTAACTACTACATCTTATTTAAACAAACCCAAGCATGTGTTACTAAAGAGCTCTTCAGTCACAGTTTGTCTCTGCTGGGATGCAGCATCCTTGAAATAGGCACAAAAATACCAGCTGCAGGCTGTGTCAAACTGAGCAGAGCCCTCGACCACTGGCTGGTGAGCATGGAGTGCTTCCCTCCCACTGCCAGCATCACTGCTGGACCCTGCGGGACAGAAAAGCTGGGATGATGGAAAAGGCAGAGCAACCTACAGGATTAATTCAGTGGTGGTAATTGAAAAGTCAAATAAAGGATGGCTATGCATTAGTCCCGGTAATTTAAACAAAGCTGTAAAGCGTGAGCTTTTTCCAGTGAAAACCAGTGAAGCAGTAGCAGCTAAGCTGAGAGATGCAAAAATACCCTCAATATGAGGTGCAAGACATGCTTTCTGGCAAGCACAGCTTGATGAGTTAAGCTCCAAGCTAGTGACTTAATCCACCATTCATGCTCCAGATCCTGGCAGCCAGAGGCTGGGAGCAGCAGGGCTTGGTGTGTGGGCAGCGGTGCAGAGCTGCACCATGCCCCCAGGCCTGCCTTCACTGAGGCTGGGATAGGCTCCCTGAGCCAGCCCCCTCCACAGGTTATGTCAGGATGAGGAAGGACAGAGATGCTACAGCTGCAGAGGTGGGATGGACTGTGCTGCAATGCAGGACCCATCAGGGTAGGCGCTCTTGCTTGGGATGCTCTTCCCATGGAACAGGAGGGAACAGCGTATTTTTGTAGGACTGTGGGAAATCCCACTATGGTAGGGCAAGTGGGCAAAGATTGGTCTGGAAGAGACCAAGCTCATACCCCAATGACACTGGTTGCTTGTGCACTTAATTAAGATGAGCAAAGCTGCCTTAATTGCTGATCTGGATAAAACATCCAGAGTCACTGAAATCTGCCTTCCACCACATGGAGAGAGATCAGCTTAGAGGAACTGGATCCTGACTGGGCTGAGATTTATGTCTGTCCATGAACTTTATACCAGGAACAGACCACTGGGGCCCAAGAAAGGCCCTGTGTTCCCAATAGCCCTGTGTCATGCCAAGACTACCTTGCTTGCTGCCATTTGTTATCACAGCTGAGCCCCCAAAATATCCCTGTCAGAAAGATGTCCGCTTGCAGTCCTAGCCATGATCTGATAAGGATAGAGCATCTGGTCCCCATTAGAGGCTGCTTGCTCTGGTTTCTGGCTGTGCAGGAGGGGGGCTCAAGTGCCATGGTGCTCCCACCAGTCCCATCTGGTGAAAATTAGGGAAACAGTAACATCAGGGGGGTGTGGGGGCAGGTGGGGGAGATGTTTTTGTTTTGCTTCGAAATCATGTTCAACTCTTACACTGATGGAGGCCAAGATAACCTACTCCAGCTCATTGCCAGCACAGCTCCAGACAAGCAGATGGGAAGGTCCTCTCCTGAGTAGGCATCTCCTTCCCACATCCTTCCATGTAGACATCATCCAATGTGACGTGATGGAGCATTCTTCTGAGAGCAAAGACAACTTTCACCTCAGGTGTGGCTTGTCCCTAGAGATACTGTGGTAGAAAGTTGTGGGGTCATCTTTTGCCCAGGGTCTCCAGGAGTCATGAAGTACATCGAGGCTTATGAGCTTGGGAAACATAGAGAAAACCTGCTTCATTCTAAAATGAAGACAAGGTCAAGGTTTGTGTAAAAACCCAGTGTTGGTTCAGCTCCATGGACTGAAAAGCTTGGAGGTAGGGGAGCAAGTGGAGAAAAGTTTTTACTGCCGTGACAGGAACATTTCCCTGGAGCTGAGGTGGGGGAAGATCTTAAATGAAAGCTGGTGGCTGCAGGCACCTCTGGGAATTGCAGAGGCTCCAGGTGTTCATCCTGAGCATCCCTGTCAGCAAGGCCATACCCTGGCTAACCCCTTTGTCCCCTCGCCCTCCTGCCTGTGATGCTCACAGCACATGTGGGGCCATGACCCCTGTTGGTCCTGACCCATGGGTCCAGCTGGGTCTGTGCTGTGTCAGCCCCAGAAGCTGATTTCCAGTGCTGCTCTAGAAGGGTCCCTTTCCTCTTCACCTCTCTGGGACTGCACCTTGAGTCCAGTTTGGGGTTTGTGTTGTGCCTCCCCTCTCACACAACCATTTCTCTCTCTTCCACCCAGCTTGTGACTGCCACCCAGTTGGTGCAGCCGGCAAGACCTGCAACCAGACCACAGGGCAGTGCCCATGCAAGGACGGCGTGACCGGCCTCACCTGCAACCGCTGTGCCAAGGGCTACCAGCAGAGCCGCTCGCCGGTGGCCCCCTGCATCAGTGAGTGCCCCACACCTTGCCCTGCACTCAGGGATTCCCACAGGCACTAGGGGATGCCCCTTGGTCCCTCACTCACCCTGGATGGTTTGTGGTTGGTGGGAGGCTCAGACAAGAGGCTGTCTGTCCTTATGGATGTTCTCCAGGAAGTGGTCAAGTAGGACTCTCTGATCACTTTCTGGGGTGAGCTGGGCTTCACCTGCCCCAGTGCAGGAGGCTCTGGATGATCCCTTGGGTCAGTGCTTCCAGCTGGCTGAAACAGCTCTGCTGGGTCCCATCCTTGGTACAGCATGTGCCCTCCTCACCCAGCTGAGCCCTGAGTGCAGTCACTTCTGGGGCAAGGCCAGAGCCTGTGGGCAGCATAAAACTGTGTTTGTCACAGCGGGTTTGAATTTGACCCAAGTGGCAGAGGAACAACTTCCCACCCTGCAGCATTTGCTGGGCTGCTTGAGCAGTGGCAGTGCGGGTGACTGATGGAGCTGGCTCCTCTCTCTCTGTTCTTCCCCAAATTTGAGTTTAGGAAATAAATTCCTCCAGGTTTTGCTGCCAAGAGTTCTGAGAAAGTGTTATGTTTTCCCACATTTGTCCCTGTGCTGGGCAGCCTGAGGCATGCTGAGATCAGCCAAACACCCATCTGATGTCCAAACTAAGTTGAGATGAGCTGAGCACCCAGGAAGCCTCCATCCCTGGAGCACACATCTTCACACAACTACTTAGGGCTCTTGGGGATTGCAGAATTGCAGCCTGGCCCAATTTACTGAACTCAGTTTGTGCATCTCCAGGTCTGTTCAATGGTCTGCAATGGTCAGGTCAGATTCATCCCATCATCTCTCATTTCTGGCCAACAAAATCTCCTTGTGGCCCATTTTCAGCGGGCTTTTGCCCAGTTGTCACCCCCAGAGCTGGGAGTCTCATCCTTAAGATACCTCTCCCTTTCTTTTCCAGAGATTCCTGCCATCAACCCCACCTCGCTGGTAACCAGCACAGAGGCACCCGCAGGTAAGTGCTCCATGTCCCTGGCTGAGTCCATGGCCTCAGCCCTACCCAGAGACCTGGGGGCAGATCCCACCTTCCCTCTCCCTGGCACAGCACAGGGGAGGGCTGAGCTCTACCAAATCATTTGGCAAAAAAATAATGGTAAAAATTGTTGGTGAAAGATGTGACTGAGATTTAAAATCTTGTGTATTTCTGGAAAGGAACTGACTAAGACTGATGGACTTTTTCAGGAAGTCTTTTTTGCCTCCAAGGAGGAGAGCAGGGGTGCAGCCCACTGGGGCCTCCTCATCCCTTGGCAGATTAAGGCAGGGATTGTGACATATGGCACCAGTGGATGCTTGGGAGCTGGCTTTGCTTAACCTTCCTTTATCAGTGCAAGTGCAAGAGGTTTCTCCTGAGTGTCCTTGGCCTCTGCAAAACCCCAGCTCTCCAGGAGGTGCTGAGGCATTGCGGGTCTGGCAGGTCTCACTCAGGCTCTGGGGCCCGTGTGCTGGGGCACAGGCTGCCATGTCTCCCTTGGGATGTGGGTGACATGGTACTCACCTCATCCAGGTCTGGAGGACAGAAGTGTCTGGGTATGAGCTGCTTGTCCTGGCTGTGCAGGGAGATGAGACCATGAGTGATAGGACTGTGGAGGGACCAGAGTCAATGCTGTGGTGACCCAGAGAGAGGTGACAGCTCCACTGACAGACTGCAGGCCTTGCACAGGGAAGGGAGGCATTGCTACCATGGTCCTCAGAGTTCCTCAAGAGCTGCCCTGCTTCCCCAGACTGGAGTGGGAAGGTTGGCATCTCAGTACAAGCTGCAGGTTCACTTCTGCTCCTGCAGAGGCTTGGCTGGGGCTGGGCACTGCTGGGTGGGTGCATGGATGATCCCTGTGCTGATGGATTAGGGTCCTTCTTCCAGCCTGGCCAGGGACCAAGGTCCCACCCAAATGCCCTGAGCTCCCACCGGAGCATGTCCCAGTAGCACCAAGCAGTGCTGTGCCAGCCCCTGGATCCAGTGCCACCATGCTCAGCCCTCCAGTGCTTCAGGATGCACCCAGCAGGGTAAAGAGGGCTGTAGCAGGGCTTTCCTCCCTTCCCTCCTCTTCCTTCCGCAGTCCCCTCAGCACTGCAGTGTGGTTGTTCCCAGGCATCCCAGGTCTATCCCCCATAGGGATTCCAAGCTAGGTGGAGGGGGAGAAGCTGGGAAAGAAGCAGCCCCTTCCCTCCTTGGGCCACCCCTCTTCCTGCTGTCCCCAGGAGCCTGGTCTTCCCCTGCATTCCACTGTGATGGAATAGACATCCCAAACAATCCTCCACTGCATCCCATGGCACATGCTCCTGTGAAGACAGCATTGGCCCCTCCAGCTCCACACCCATATTTAATGAGCAGCTTCCCTGAGCCCTGTTTGAGGTATATCTATCCCAAGAACCCTACACCTTTCTTGGAGAGCCGGTGCTTTATTTGTATCCATCTCCCCAGCTCCCCTTACCATGACCACCTTGCCTTAGCAGTGGAAAATGCCAACAGCCTCTTCCCAGGCTGGTGTGTGCCTGGAATGTGCTCTTCAGCCCTCTGGGAACATTTTCCAGGACGGCTGCTGCAACCCATGCATGAACTCGCTGGCTGCAGGAGAGAGCCAGGGACGAGGTGTGTTGAAGAGATGGAATTTTTGGCCCCTCACAACAAGGCAGACTCCAAAGGACTGGAGCATGTCTAGAGAAGGGAAAGGAGCTTGGGAAGAGTCTGGAGCACAAGTCTGATGAGGAATAGCTGAAGGAGATGGAGGGGCTCAGGTTGGAGAAAAGGAGGCTCAGAGGGGACCTCTTCTCTCTCTACAACTCCCTGGCAGGAGGGTGCAGCCAAGGGGAGGTCAGGCTCTGCTCCCAGGGAACAAGGCATAGAACAAGAGGAAACAGCCTCAAGTTGTGACAGAGGAGATTCAGGTTGGACATCAGGGAAAATTTCTTCCCTATAAGGGTTGTCAGGCAGTGAACCAGGCTGCCCAGGGCAGTGGTGGAGTCACCATCCCTGAAAGTGTTCAAAAAGCAAGTAGATGTGGCACTTTGCAATGTGATTTAGTGGGCAACCTTAAAGATTCTGTGTTCCTCTAGCAGGAGTAAAGTGTGGATGGGGATGGAGAGGGGAGATGCACAGGAGGAACCTATAGTTCCTTGCAGAGTGGTGCTGGTTTAGCACACATGGACCCCAAGGAGTAGTGCAGAGCCTGGGACCTCTGCACAGCCTGGCACCACACCCAGCACCTATGGGCACTGCTGAGCGCTCACAGCCTTGTCCTTAAAGGCTCTGGAAAAGAGGGGGTGTTTTCAGGACAGTGAGGAGCAGCCCTGCCTGGATCTGGCAGAGGTTTCCCCCCTCACTGCGGCAGAGGGGGAGCAATGAGACTTGGAGTGCACATCCTGCCCGATGGGAAGATGCTGAGCTGAAGTGATGGTACCATTGCTGAGGGGAGCTGTGTGGGACAGGGCAAACTGCCACCACCTCTGCTCCTGCCTGCCCTGCCCACTCTGCCGGCTGTGAGGAGAGAGCTGGGAACATCAGGCTTTGGGAAAAGGAAAAAAATGGGGGGATGGAATGAGAGATTTGGCCAGTTTTATTGCCAACAGAGAGTGCCGCATGGAGCAGAGTTAATCAAGGTGACTCCTCTCCAGTGGTTTATAAATAGGAATGGTCTCACAATGATGTCTGAGCTGTTCAGCTGTGCAAAAATACACAGCACAGGCGGAGAGCTGGGTTGTTTGCTCTGTTTTAGCAGAGCACGTCTGCCTCAAACTGCCCCCAGTTTATCTGTGGGTTTGTTGGTTTAAGATTTCTGGCTTCTAGCTCAAATATCCTTAATACAATGTAGCTGCCTCTGCCCGAGTCTGTGTCGCTGGAGGATCAGAGGACCCGGTAGGGGTCCTGCTGTTCCCTTCGCTGGGGGGATCAGAGATAGGGGGTGATGCTGCCCTGGCTGGCGCTGCCAGAGTTACTTGCACCTGGTGTGCTTGTCTTGCAAGCAGGGCTGCCAATGTGGTCCTTTCCACCCACACCCTGCCTGCTCCCTGATGCCACTCTGCCTACATCCCTCTGCCCCAGGAGCCCCCAGCTGTTCCTGAGCAGGGCACTCCCCAAGGGGCCCTCAGCACCTCCGGCAGCCTCCAAGCCCCTTCTCCCCCCATTCCCCCACCTCCTACCCTGCCTCTGGCAGCAGGTGCTGGCTGCAGGAACAGGGGGACATTGTTCAGGGCTGCCATGCTCAGGTGCTGGGCTTCCCGCCCTCTCCCTATTCTCCTCCTAGCTGAGGTTCAGTCCCCGGGTGTGTCCAGGCTTTTCACTGATATTGCCATCTTCTGCATCACTTTTCCCAGCTTTCTCCTGCCTTTTCAATCTTCCAAAGCCTTTGAGGTCCAGCTTTGATGTCTGTGCCTGAGCAACTGACTGGCTTAGTGATGAAATGTCCTGGGTCCACCTGTCATAATTTTTATTATTATTATCTTAAAATACTTTCCACTTATTGGAAAGAATAAAATCCATGTTCCCCATTAGCAGAATTAACAAAACTCATGAAGTGCAAAACAGGGCTTTAAGGGAATTCAAAGTAAGCAGTAAAAGATTTGCAGCCATAGCACCTGATTGGGTTACATCTCTCTTAAAACAAAATATTCCTTTTTTTCAAGGAGAGGAGAAGTAAACCAGATGTGCAAACCTGCCACCTCTCACACATGCTCTCCCCCACAGGGATGGGGAATGCCCACACCAGGCCAGGGGCTCTGGTTCTCAGCTGTGTCCTCCCACTCTGCACCTGTAGCATCTCCCAGGGATGCGGCAGTGTTAGAGCTGGGGCTGTAGCATGTTCCAGGGATACACTTGTGCCTGGGGTGGGGCTGTAGTAAATCCCAGGATGCATCAGTGTCAGGGATGGGGCTGTAACACATCCCAGTGATATCTCAGTCTCAGAGATTGCTCTGTAACTTGTCCCAGACATGCATCAGTGCCAGGGATGGGGCTGTAGCATATCCTGGAGATGCAGAAGCATTTCAGGGTTTGTGGGTGCACTTTCATGCCGTGGGCTGTGTCAAGTCTCTGCTGACCCCCAACCCTTCTGTGGGGCTTGGCTGCCCCATCCAGTTGCACAGACACAGCAGAAGGGCAGCTAAAGTTGCTCTTCTCCCCACTGCCCTGCAAAATATGTAAAGCCATGGGCTCTCAGGGCCTGTCTGTGGTAGCAGCTCCCATCAGGCACACAGCATCCCAGTGCACTTGGGAGGATGGAACCATGGTCCATAGCTGTGTTGTGTTCAGGACTGGGGGGCTGAGACCCCCAAGCAGAGCCCTCTCATGGCAAAACCCTGCAGAAACAGGACAGGATACTCAGAAAAAGGCAGTCTGGGGAGGTGCAGGCAGAATCCATCTGCCCTGACATCCCTTGCCACTTTCCAGCCACAGCACCAGTGTCTACCCTACAACCAGTGATGGAGGAGGCCATGTGCTCAGGGCCAAGGAATGGAAATGCTTCCAGTTATTTCGACTTTTTTTTCTTTCCAAGTTTCTTAGATAAGTGGAGCAGGAATTGATTTTACATTTGAGGAATGTTCCTGCACGGCACAAAGCTGTGGTTAAAAAAATCCCCAAACTAATCCTAAATTGTTAACTCCCAACACTATTTTCTGGCTTCTTTGAATCACAGTGTTATGTTGTTAATCATGAGCAGGAGCCCAGGGCAGTTGCAGGATTTCTTTCTGCTTTTCTTTCATCCCCATTGCCAAGGGAAGGGGGTGGCAGGTTGGCTGAGGCTGCCCCACAGCCTCCTCCCACCATGCACATCACCCCACACTCCACCACCCCAGCACCCATTACCCCACCCCAGGCCACGCTCCAGCCGAGCACCCAGGCCATGGCACCCTCCTCCCCCACAGCAGCTGGTGTCCGTGGGTAGGCCTGTGGCAACTGATGCCAGGTGCAGTATGGTTTCTGTGCCCCTTTGCCTGGGGAGGAAAAGGTCTCCTGTCCTGATGGGCACTCCCCAAAATAAGGTAGGAGGCTCTCTTTAGAGTGCCTTTCATGCAGCAGGACAGGGCAGAGCAGTGTGTCAGGATGGGTCTGTGGTCTGTCTCAGGGGATGCAGTGGGGTCTGGGATGGAGCTGTAGTGTATCCCAGAGAACACAGCAGGCTGAGGCTGTAGCACATCCCAGGGATGCAGTGGATGAGGGCCCTTCAGTGCCACCACCAAGCACTCCAGCACACTCAGCAGCCACCTGCCCCATATGGAGAGGCTCTGAGCCCCCTCTGTAACCATCATGGCTGTTTCAAGGGAGGCAGCAGGGCCAAGGCAGCTCTGCCAGCTATAGCAGAGGGGCAGTTTAGCAGCATGGTGGGGCTGAACTGAGAATCCGAGCTCATCCCCCTCTGCCAAGAATTAGTTTCATGCTGCACTGCTTCTATCACTGACAAATTTGGAACAGGTGGCATGAAGTCCCAGATAAAAAGGAGCTGGGTAGAGAGGAGAGCAGCAGAGCCCAGGGTGAGTTTGTGCTCCTGGGCTTCTTTCTTTCCTTATTTCTCCTCCTCCCCTTGGCACAGGGTTCTGTTATTCCCCGTCTTCCCCCAGAGCTTCGCCTCCATCCCCAGTGATCACTGTGGCAACCCACAAACAAAGACAACTTTAGAGGCTGCTGGCTCTGTCCTGCAACACAGGGACAAACCAGAGGGAGAACCTGCAAAAGGCAGAGAAAAGAAGAAAGATGGGGTCAGAAAAAAACATGCCATTTGGAAAGAGACAAATTGAGATGTTCAAAGGAAGATGGCAGGGTAAAGAAAGGAGGAGAACAGGGCTGCTTCGGGCAATTGTTGGGATCAAAGGCTTTGGGGAGAAGGAAAGAGGAACTCCCTGCCCTCCCTCTGCTTGAGATGCAAATCTGAGGGCTTTAGAAATGCACAGAAAAAAGCTTCCTGGAGGACAGGAGCCTTGGGGGACAGCAGGGTGGTGGAGGACAGCCTGGTGGCCTCCTCAGCCCCTCTGGAGCAGCCTGAGCAGGGGATGCCTGGGCAGCAGGAGTGATGTGGTAGAGCAGAGCCATTTCCCTCACCTATCTCCTTCCCACAGCCTGAGTCCCCTTCCCCACTAATGGGAACCTAGGAGGCACAGGTCCCTGGAGGGGCTGCCCCCTGAGGGTGCTTCCCACCACTGTGGCCCCTGAGAGCTGAATCACTCTAAGGATCATGACCCCCTTGGTCTGGTGTCAGACCTGCCTTTGGATCTGACCCCTGTGGGGCTGACTGTGGGACTGGTGCCAAATCCTCTTTTCCCACATCACCCAGGACTGCAGGGTCACAGCTGTTCTGTTGACTCTCCTTGGCCATGGCCCCTGCCAGCCCTCCCTGGAGCCCACTATCACCTCACCTCTATTCCTCCCATCCATCCCTTTCTATGTCTGGAAGGAGTCCCCAGGCTTCCTCCACTACCCCTGTGCTGACTTATCCTGCAGGACACTGTCACCACAAGTGACAGAGTCTGCTCAATGCACCCAAGGCCACTTGGTTCCCCTTCCCAGCTGATGTGGTATCAGCCATTCATGCTGGTCTTTGAGCCCCCAGCCCCTGTGAGGTGCCAGGGGAGCAGCTGGACTCAACAGACCCCCATCCCCAGCAGTGCTCAGGCCCTGGCTCAGGAGGAGTCAAGTATCCACCACCTTCTGCCAGGCTGGGTCTTGCTGTTGTCCATTCCACCCCACTACCTCTTCTCCTGTGGTGGGATGAGTCCCCACGTGCCTCAAGCCCCTCAGTGCTCAACCCACTGTTCTTCTGCCACAGACTGTGACTCCTACTGCAAACCAGCCAAGGGCAACTACAAGATTAACATGAAGAAGTACTGCAAGAAGGACTATGGTAAGGACCTCCGACCTCCCTGAGCCACCCTGGGCTTTGGCCCAGAGGCAGACGAGGGCTGGCTGTGGGTGGGGCAGAAGAAGGCATCCAGGGGGTGGGGGACACTCCATATGGAGAGAGGTCCCCAAATCAGCCCTCACAAAGTTGCAATGGATGAGGCAGGTGGGGCTGCTGGGGAAGGGCAGTTCCTGTCCCCAGCCTTCCTTTGCGGGGAGCGAGGCAAAGCATCCCCCATCACTATGCCTCCCCCTTTTTTCCCTCAGTGGTCCAGGTGAACATCCTTGAGATGGAGACGGTGGCCAACTGGGCCAAGTTCACCATCAACATCCTCTCTGTCTACAAGTGCCGTGATGAGCGGGTCAAGCGCGGTGACAATTTCTTGTGGATCCACCTGAAAGACCTGTCCTGCAAGTGCCCCAAGATCCAGATCAGCAAGAAGTACTTGGTCATGGGGATCAGCGAAAACTCCACTGACCGGCCCGGACTGATGGCCGACAAGAACAGCCTGGTCATCCAGTGGAGGGATGCCTGGACACGCCGCCTTCGGAAACTGCAGCGGCGGGAGAAGAAGGGCAAGTGTGTGAAACCCTGAGGGGTTTGCACCCACCCTGTCCCCTATGCCCAGCCCCAGCCCAGCTGAGCGCCGCCAGACTGTACCCACAGACTCTGTACATATATATAGTGTGAATGGACTCTTTGTCTATAGTGTATATTTTGGCAATGGTATCCTGTTGTGTGTGTGTGCGTGGGTGGGTGTGCGTGTCAATCCTTTTCTCTAAGTGTGTATTAAAAATAATGCAGTAATGACAAACCTTTAATGAGGAGCAAAGTGGAGTGAGGTCCTGTGGGTGCCTGTCACCTGAAGGAGCTTGAAGGGGATTGGTGTCCTGCTCCGGGCATTCTGGGGCTCATTTCAAGGCTTTTATATTCCTTTAACACAGTTGTCTTCTGCCCAGTGCTGACATCTCCATTGACAGCACTCCCTTCTCCAGCATCCAGGGTATGACTCTTCCTCACTCTGAAAATGTGCTGCTGCCAGGCCTCTCTCTGCCTTTCTCCTTGCCCAGCAGGAAGAGGAGGTCAGAGTTTTCTGTCTCTCATTCCAATGTACGGGCAGGCACAGAGTGGAAACTGTCCAGTGCTGCAGGGCATCCAGCCCCAGGAGCTCCACCAGGAAGGACAAATGAACTTTTACAAGGCCTGATTCCCCGGTGACCTTGGGCTCACATGGACCAGCACTGCTGGCTGGGTCAGGACCTGTGCAGTGCTGCAGTGCCAGAGGGAGAAGCCAAGCCCTGGCAGTGTACTGGTGACCACTAACAGGCAGGACTGTGTCCACCAGGGAGAAAGGGATAGACCTGGCAACCCCTGGTTGCCACTGTCCTAGTGCCTAGTCCACACAACCCAGTGAGAAAGACCTGGACACACTATTTTCCCCTCCCATGTCCACCTGTTCCATCTGAACCTGAGCTGGACTGGACAGGCTGACCAGAGCCATCATGTATCATCATTCATCCACCCAGGTCTATGTGTCTGTATTCTCACCTAGTACCAACTGACATAATTCCACCTGTTTCTGTTGAGAAGACACCAAGTGACCATCTGCCTTGGTGTGCATCTTCCAGAGCTGACCAGACTGTGCTGTCCTGGGAAGAATTGCTGTGGCCAAGGTTGTCCAAGGAGATGCAGAGGTGATAGGAAGAGAGAAGTGTTTTCACTGATCCCCCTCTAGTCTTTTATATCTTCTTCACCATGTATTACTCTCTGGTTAAACAGACACCAGTATCTTCCCATGTTGAGACTGTAGTGGTCTTGGCTTAATAAATACAAATAGAAATAATAGGTGCTCTGACAATAGATATTCCTTTCCACACAAACCTTACCTTGCTTATTGAATGACTCAGTGAGGGCTTGTAGCCTACATCAGTCTTCCAGTCCATTAGGATGAAACTTTACCCTTTCCAGCCCACAGCAGCTTGTGTGGACTCCCCATCCCAGGGTGGTGCCACTGTTGGGTTTCAGGACAAGGGAATTTGGGGAGGGAGGATCTAGGCCCTGGGCATGTCTGTGTGGACATCCTGGAGATGCTGGAAGTGACATTTCAGAGTTGTAGAGGGCCTGCAGTGCCATTGTTCAGGTCCCATGGGTACTTGTGTGCCTACAAAGGGCATGGGCAGAGATGTGGGGAGGCCAGAAGCTGAGGGGTAACAGGTATGTGGGACCATTTGGGCTAAGATGAGCTGATATTATCCTCCCTCCTGACACATACCCTCTTCCCTCTTTCTCTGAGCTGAGGGGACACTCCCATCCCTGGCTCCTCTTGTTTGGATTGTCACAGGCTATTGGCCTCTGCCATGAGATGGCTCTTGATGTAGCTGGGCCACCCAGTTCTCCTCTTCCTCCCATGGCTGCTTTCACCAGACTTGCTCTTGGCTCAGGCTCACTCCAACCCCATGCACCCAACAGTCACAAAATGGTTTGGGTTGGAAAGGACCTCAAAGATCACCTTCCAAGCCCTGCCATGGGCAGGAACACTTTCTGCTAGACCAGGTTGTTCCAAGCCCCATTCAACCTGGCTTTGGACACTTCCAGGGATGGGGCAGCCACAGCTTCTCTGGACAAATGCAGGAGTTCTCACACAGAAATCAGTGGTGGAACACCCTTTGGGTGTGCAAA
Organism: Dicaeum eximium; assembly: GCA_013396995.1. NCBI lineage: Eukaryota > Metazoa > Chordata > Aves > Passeriformes > Dicaeidae > Dicaeum > Dicaeum eximium. The sequence goes on from VWZP01010272.1 coordinate 421,348, forward strand.
GACAAGACTTTCATGAGGATCATCTCTCAACAGCACACCATGGGGTGTGGGAGTTCTCTGACCCCTCTTCTCAGCAGCCACAGCCCAGAAAGAGCAGGGCAGCACCACTGTTCTATGGGCATGGGTATTTCTCAGGGCAGGGCTTCAGCAGCACGTGGTTTCTCCAAGCAAGGAGAGGCACAATGTGTCTGCATTCCCCAAAAACCTGAAGGCACAGCCTTCTCAAGCAGGGAACTCCAGGGTTTCCTTTGGCACCTGATTTCTCCTCCACTGAAGTGGGGCACCTAAAACTCTTTGAGGAATTTGGTGATTGGAGTTCTCCATTTATCCTCCCAGCACCTCTTCTTTCACCTCTGCCATCTGGGACTGTTGAAGAAGAATGGCTCCCAGCTGGCATCTCAGTGTCCTGCTGGGCCAGATCAGAGATGCCAGAGCAGAACCACCACCCCCTGGTCTGTGCTGAGGAGAGGAGCTCTCTCCCTCTCTCCCTTTGGCTGGGCAATGTCCTAAAATCCTGGTTGAAGGACTGGAGGAAGCCACTCTGCACTGAGTCTAGACTGAGGAAGACACTCTTCACTGAGTCTGATCCCTGAAGGACTTTTCCTGACTTCCCTTGCTTGTCACCTCCATGTCCAAAGCAAGAATTCTTTGGACTGGCCAGCCCAGCTGGCACGGTCAGCTGGGGAGTGGGGACAGCACATGGGTTTGTCTGTACCTGGGACACTGTAGCTGGATCACCCTGAGCTGGTGCCAGGGCATGAAGGGCAGCAGAGAAGGCACCATGGATTTGCTCAGAGGTGCTGCTCATCCTGCCCTATAGATCAGGCAGGGCTTGGAGCACACACCAGCACAGGCATCATTAGGTGGAGGGCTGCAAATCTAGGGGCAGTTCCACATCCACAAGCACCCACCCAGCCCTGTCCACCCCTTTGGTGGTGGGGAGTGCTTTACACCACTGGGAGCAGCCAGAGCCCGTGGGTGACATGGGGCAGGGGGCTCAGGTGGCAGCAGGGTATCTCATACATTCCTGGTGGCTGCAGCCAACAGCTATGGGCTCTGCAAGGGCAAGAGAGAGAGACTGCAGTACAAACTCTGCTTGGCACTACAAAGCCATATGTTTTCCAAAATAGCTCTTCAAGAAAAAAAGTATTAATTCAACAAAGCATCTGAAAAGCCTTTGGTGTGCTCTGGTGCACTCCCAATTTCTCAAGCATGGATACCCCGCCCTGTGCAGCAGCTGGCCGAGCTCAGTGTGCCGAGAAGCACCATGCTGGGATTGGCTGCTGCAGGCGGCAGATGCTGGCCCATGTGGGAAGGGCCAAAACCACCATGCGCATTTCCATCCGTGTTTTTTTATTTAACAGATCTTTTCCAAGTATTCAGCTGGGGCAAAGTATTTGAGACACAAAGGCAACAGAAAGAGAGGCCGAGCTTGCAATTTCCCCTCTGCTTTGGGACTGAATTTTGCAGCTGGTTGAAATTTTTCTAATTTCAAAACACCAGTGGACATTTTTCATGAAAACCCGGAATTTGGCAAAGGAAAGACACAAAATGTGAGAATATTACAGAAAACTCAATGGTCTTTTTCTGTGTTGTCCAGCGAGCTCCACTCATGAGAGATCACAGGAGCTTGAACAGCTGAACCCCAGCCTGAGTGGACAGACAAATGGATGTATATATAGAGTATTTTACATCATTTTGCTCTTGGTAACCAAAGTCCACATAAATAAAATTGACTGCATCATACAGGAAAACACATTCCTTAGGTGAAACGGGATCAAGCAAAGAGCATTTTGCTTGGCCAGTGGGGCACAGCTCAATGCTGGGGTGTGAGAATATTCTTCCTGGTGAGGAGCTGAGCCTCTAAGAAGGAACAAGACCTACTTAGAGTGACCCCTGTCATAGTCTGACCTGGTCTTGCTCTCCTTGCTCTCCTGATGCTCTCTGGTACACAGAGCAACTTCTGTCCATGCTACCATGCAAATCCAAGTGGATCTTAATAGTGGCTTCAGCTGTCAGAGAGCAGTGATGCTGGCTCTGCCAGCCCATACTCTTCAGGCTTCTGTGGTTAGTAACATGGAGAAATTATACTTTGCCACATGTGGACATGGTACTAGGCAACTGTGGCCTGCTGCCACTTCTCAGGTGTGGTGGCCTGTCCAACCAACCACATCTTGTCCATCCAACCAGTGACACATCCTCTGTCCCGTGCCCTTGGTACTGCAGTGCTCTGTCCATCACCCCTTACCCAAGCATGGTGTTTTACTTGGCACTTTACAACCCTCACAAGCCTCATTAACATCCTAAATTTTGCTTCCTAAGCAAAGCACAGCCTCTGCAATTCCTAGCCCTCCTCCTGTCCTCCCAGTCTCAACCAGCGCTCTTTCACCCACTCAGGCTCCTTCCAGAGGGGCTGTAGGACCAGGGCAGGGCACACTTTTCCCACTCATGACCATGTCAAACAAGCGTTTGGGGAATTTAATTTCTCCAAGCGCCTCTTGTCCTTGCAAAGCTGTGAGAAATGTGCTGTTCTTCGGTTGGGTTTGTTGTTGAACCTGACACAGGTGGGAACCCTCCTCTTGGGCCCGTTTGAGGGGGTTCCCCTGTGAGTTCTGTGCCAGGGCTGAAAAACGAGCAGGACTTGATTTCTCAATCTTTGGTCTATTGTTTATTTTTCTCTTATCAGTGGTTCAGCACGCCGTCTGCACACCAGACTTAGTGTACAAGAAGCAAGGCACAAAATGGAGAGCAAACACCCAAATTCAAGGTCTTATAAAGCTATCTAGTCCAATTACCTTCTAAAACGTACTTTGTTTCTACTTTCCTACCAATAACTCTCATTAATCTACTCACGTAACACCTACACTGCGGCTTTCTCTAACCAATGGCTTTGTGCCATCAACACTACAGAAAATGGAGCAGAAGAAGAACAAGAAGGAGATGAGACAACGCCCAAAATCCTCCATCTTGTCTCCTATACACTCCTGCATTAAAATCCTAAAACCCTAAATTTCTCAACCTGTGATAAGCTACTACTACATACTGCTGTCTAGTTCCCACACCTGTGGACTTCAACTCATCCCAAAGCCTTGGTAACTTTCTCCAGGGACGCAGATTAAAAGCAGTGTTCTGCTGAGGATCAGGGCATCCCAAAGCAGGCAGAGAAGTATTATCTGTGCTCTGAACTCCAACATTCTTCAATATGCCTGGTATTTTTACCAGCCTTTGGGGGCTCTTATTACATCAGCGTTAATTGCCTGTCATTCATCCATTTGTTCATGTAGTCCTTCATCCAACCTATCTCCTTGTTCATCTTTACAGGGGCAAAATTCACTGGTTAAACACATGCCCTCTGTATGCACAGGATATACAGCACCTGTGTGGGGTCTGGGGGCATAGGGAGGTAGTGGGCTCAGTTCAGCAGGGCTTGAGGAGCAGGGAGACAGCTTCCCATATCGGCTGTGTGGGGGGAACATGAGGAAACCATTAATCAATGGGCTGGCCTGAGCCGTGTTTTCCTAAGGAAGAGCTGAAGATGGGGAACAGCTGGGGTCAGCAGGGCACCATCTGGAGAAACCCGTCAGCTCCCTCCTGCCGGGATTTTCCCACCTCAGTGGCAATGGAAAGGATGAGGCAGGAGGGAAGAGCGGTCCTCACCAGTGCCCTGGGGATGGGGGGGATCCTGCCACAGCCCCGGACCTGCACACACACCAAACTGGCTCCAAGACACTGCTGTGGTGCTGTGCCAGGAGGTTTGCCAGTGGCACAGGAGTCATGGCACAAAGAGAACATCCCACCCAGGGGTGCTGCTGCCCCATCAGAGCCATGCTGGTACCTCCATGTCTTGGGCTCAGCATCCTTGTGCAGAAATCAATGATTTCTCTGCATGGGGCAGGATCAGACCCTCAGCGTCCATCAAAGCTGGTCCTCTATTTACACAGCCACCGTGGGACTCAATAAACAGACAGTGTTTTCATCTTGGACAAGATGCTCTACCCCAACCTCTTGGAGAACCAGCCTCTCCGCTGTCAAAATAAACACCATACACTGCTTCCTCCACGCACACCCACATGATGGGAAACCATCAGCTGTGCAGGAGTAGGGAGAGCTGGCATTCCCCGAATATGGCTGGTCCTGGAGTATTCCCTGTCTGAGAGCAGGCAGTGGCCAGCCCAGGCACACACAGTCACCAGCTGACCCCTGGGTTGGCCACAGTGGAGATCATGGTCCTGCTCACAGCACAGGGAGTGAGGAGATGAAGATGGGCAGAGCAAACCCAGCTCAGCACATTCAAGGAGTCTGAAGGTGCCTGGGTTGGGTCTCTCCCTGGCACTGACATCCCCACAGAGACCTCTTCAGGAGCAGTGGTTGAAGCCAGATGCTGCACTCTGCCTGTCCTCTGCCTGTGTCCTGCCAGACAGCAAATAATCTCCAATGCTTAAAGCTCCAGGACTGTGCTATGGGACACTAACCCAACCTCAGGGCCATTTGCGGCTTTTGGTATGTGGTGACTCTTGAGTGTCCCTTCCCAGCCCTGCTGGCCACCCATGTTGTGATCCTCATGGCCCCAGGACAGGGTTGGTGCTGCTCAGGTCACTAACCTGGGAGCCCTGGGCGCTCTCCGTGCTGGGGCAGCTGGGGCAGCTCATCCATCAGGAAACCCAGCAGACCCCAACAGGCTCTAGCTGGCCTCTTGAGCCAGAAATGAGGTCGCTTTGGCCAGCACACACATACAGACGGTCCCTTTTCCAGCAAAGCCAGATGGTACCTGGAGCCGGGACCGAGGCAGGGTGGCCAAAGTGGGCCCTTGGAGTGGCCAGGCAGTGCTGCCCCCACACCAGCAAGGCTCAGTCATTCCCGCGCCCTGCCCAAATTTGAGCCACTGGCAGCAGCCCCCAGGATCTTTGTCCCCACCTCCATCTCCATCCCCATTCCTATAGCTAGCTCCTCACTTCTTGAGCAATTCCTTCCTGTCAACCTGCTGGCTGCAGGGGGAAATTCCTGGTCCTGACTGTTATGCAAAATTAGTTCTCAGGGAACGCCTGGTGAAATCGTGGGGCCTTCGTCTGCTCTGGGTGCTTTCAGACTTTTCCCTGGCATCCAGTGGAACGGCCATAAATCTCCGCTACTGCCTCCAAGTCGAACATTTCCTCCGAGCCCCATTATTAATTTTCTGAAAGATCCCATAAACCCCCAGATGGAAAAATATGGAGATATTTGCACATGTGCCGTAAAACACATTGCCCATCTATTTCAAATGGATGTGGCAATATATAAAACATACTTAGGGCATGAGCCAGGTTTCACGGTATTTAAACAAGGCAGCATGATGTAATTGGAATTTACAGTGTAAGAGCAGACTGAAGCTGGGCCATGGGTGCATACCATATATCTTGGATCTCCTGAAGATCTGGCCTGCTCTAGAATGACAAATACCTTTTTTACTTGTCACCTATATTTTAAGTGGATGAACAGCTCTTTTCACTAAATATAATGGTTGGAAATTTTTTTTTTAATCTGAATTTTGGAGCCTCTCTGTAGAGGAGAGATCTGCCCTGTTCCCTGTAAAGAGCATGATTCCTAGGGATGCAGAAGATTTCTTTCCCTCATCCCCCAGCCGAGATGGCTCCTGTTCCTTGGAAGTGCAGTGCCACCACCTCTCCCACTGCATGGCCTCGATGGTGGGAGTGAGGACCTCAGAGACTCCATGGTGTGGGGTGGAGATGAAGACCTGCTGCCCATAGCCACTGTCCAAAGCCAGATTGGATCAGTCTCTGACCAACCTGGTCTTGTGGAAAGTGTCCCTGTCCATGGCAGGGGGATGGAAAGGGACATTCTTTATGGTCTCTTCCAACTCAAACTATTCTATGAGTCCCTGGAGCAGGAGGGGGTGGTGAGCCTCAAACACTGCTCTCCACTGCTGGGAAGAGCAGCTGGAGTTCCAGGGGCTGCTGGCAGCAGCACAGGCAGGAGCTGGTACAGGAGAGAGCAGCCAATGGAAGAGGTGTCACCATCAGGTCCCCAAAAAAAGCTGTGGTGAAGCCTTTCTGGTGCCTCCACCTCCCTTCAGTGATGGCAGTATCAGGGCAAGAGGTGGGAACCACTCCACAACCAGGCAATGGGAGGATGATGGGAGAGTAGGGCGTCTTTAGGGACCACCCAAGCTGTCCCTGTCACCAGTGCAACTGCCCAACTGCCCCTCTGCACCCATCCCAGGACAGGGGGGCAGATGGGCACAGCAAGGCTGGGAAGCTTTTGGCTCCAGCAGTCCAATTCCTCCCAGCAAGGTCCTGATCTCTCCCTTCTCAGATGCCCATAGTGCTTGCTGATGTTGGGAATTTTGGGGAGGTGGAGGTAGCTAAGGGGCTGCAGACACACCATTCTTTGCCTGCTGCTCCTTGATGCTGAGCCAGCTGGGAGAGACCCACCGACACCGACTGGAATGTGCACCTTGACACAGGAATATGGTGTCCTGTGGTTAGGGCAGGGACATAGTTATGGGTCCTGTCCGAGGGACAGGGTACCCCATGGCCTGGAAATCCCCCTGAGTTCCCCCAGTCAAAGGGAAAGGCAAAAACAGGAAAGATAAAAGACACCAAAGCATAAAAATTTGAATTTTACTCATAGATTAACTGGTGGTTCTATCCTAGCCAGTGCCACTGTTGGGCTGTGGGCACAGGGCTGATGATGGCCTGATCACCAGCCCAAGTGTGCCAGGGTGCTGCGGGGCACTGGGGTGGCTGTGGGCACTCAGAGGGATCCTAGGGAACTCATCTGCAAGCTGGGGACAGCGAGGAGGAGCCAGGAGCCTCAGCACAGAGTCCCTGTGCCTGCCAGCTTCAGAGAGATGGTGCATCCGGTCTACCCAAACTCATTGTCCCTCTCTCCACCCTCATTTGAGCATTCAGCAAGTGTGGATGAAAAAATTTTGAAAAATTAATAAATCAAATCCTTCCCTTCCGGCGGGAGGAAAACCTCTCCAAAAAATGTCAGTTAGAAATAATCCAAGTTATTTGTTTGGAAAATTTTGAAGTGCAGATCCTCCTGAGAGTCTGAACAGTCTCTGGGCCTTGCTTTGCAGAGCAAGGAACTAAGAGCCAAGACCCCGCTCCAGGGCAGGAAGCCTGGATGCTCAGGCTGGAGCCCAAAGGAATTGCAGGCCACCTGCAACCCAGACTGCACTGGGACCACACGAACCCACCTGGAGCCTCCCAAGGGCTTTCCAAATGCAGGGATTCAGCTTCAGGGAACTGGGCCAGATGCTGAGGAGAGGGACAGTCAGGTGGTTCAGCTCAGGCAAACTAGCTTTTTCAGAGGGTAAAACTAGTTGGATTGGAGATTTCCTAACTAGCTCTTGACAACTAAGCATGGTGCCGGAGGTGGATGAAACACAAGACTGGTGTATGCTACCTGCTGGTGTGGAAACCAGGCTACTGCTCCTTGGCAGCCCCTGAGCTGTCATCCCATGGGATCTTTTCCTGCTCCAAAGTTCCAGACTGAATTCCTGCACATGAATGAGCTGAACTGCTCTCCAGAAGCATGTGAGCAGCCATTAGCTGGACAGTACTTGTGGTTTCTCGAGATCTCCTTTATCATGTTCTGAAGGGGCTCTTACTGCTAGACAGAAGGTCCCTGAGGGTTTCTCATGAGTTTCAAGTGTGTACAGTGCAGCAGAAACTGCTCAGCAAGGCTGTGTGTGTGCACCCCCAGCCCCCAGACCTCTCAGAGACCCAGATATCAGAGGATGTTGCGCATCGGGTCTCTGAAAGCTGGCAGCCTTTCCATCATTGCCACAAGGGAGGCACCTGGAACTACTTCCCAGGCTGGGGAGCTTGGACCTCACCAGGCCAAAGCATCAGCTTCACGTGCTGAATTTTTGGCTTTCTGCTAATAATGGGATGTGTCCTGCAAAGGGCTTTGTGCTGAGTGCTGGCAAAAGGTTCCTCGGCTGCTCTGGAGCCAGTGGCAGGTCTCTCAAGTGGGTTAAATGATGTGGAGCTGCGTTCTACCATCCTCACTGCCTCTTAATGGCACATTTCTCTGAGGTGAGCTCTTTCAGCCCTGTTGTGGCCGTACACAGGTTGTGACACAGGTGCTTCTCTAGGCTGACAGCAGTGGTCATCCAGTATTTTGGCTCTTTAACTCAAAGGGGAGCAAGAAGGCAACAAAATGAGCTTTTCTTGGCCGTCCCTGTGGAGTTATTTCTCCTGGTCTCATTAGAGATGCAGGAAGAGAAGAAAGCAAATGGTTTCAGTCCTGTGGCTTTACCTAAAGAGTCTACCAACCACCTTTCCACCACAGGAAGGGTGGGATTGCAAGAGGCCGGGAGCATTCAAATCCAGACAAAGCAGCTCTGACAAAAGGATGGAGCTGGAGGTGATGGCTCAGGAGGGGATAGTGTGGATAATGGGAGATAAGCACAGAGTTAGCAATTCTGTCTGAAGAGATTGCAGAGGTGGCAGCTCTAGGCCATCAGAGGCCCATGAAGCCCTTGTCTGTGTGGGACACAGTGGGCACTGAGGCTACAGGCCTGACCAGCACATTAGCAGGAGTCAAGGAACCTGATAGAGAAACCACGTTTCCATATATCTGGGTCATCCTCACGTTCTCACCACCCTCCTCCATCTTTCTCTCATTCATCTCTCTCGCCTTTGACCTCTCCCCTCCTCCCACCAAACTTTCTCTTTTCCCAAGTTTCTTGCTGTTTGGCTGCTCATTCTCCCACTCCTGTCAGGGATGATAAATCACCTCTACAGATGAGCATCATGAACATACCAGACTCATCCTTCTTTTGACCTCCTTGGCTCTGAGTCACTTCCAGGAGGTAAGAACTGGACCCAATTACACTGGAGAGGAGATAACCAGCCAACACATTGAAGCAGGAACTGGTCCATTTCCCTTTTTTCCTCCAGTCACAAATCCTGTCCTCACCAGTCCTACATGTGTAGTGAAGACTACACATCCCTCTGGCCATGATGCTGTGCATCCAGCTGGGGCACCTCATGATGAAGATATGTCCATGTAGACATACTCCTCTGTTTGTCTTGATCTCCCTCACCTTGCTCCCCCTTTTCCCTTCCCCCAACACACATCTGCTCACATAGTTCCAGAAAATTTGTTTCATATCATCATTGATCCATTTATTTCTTTCCAGAAAGTTAAAAGCCTGTCTCCCTTGATTTAGTGAGTCAAGAGTGCCTAGGAGGGAGCGGAGAGAAGAAAAGAATGAAAGAAATAAAATAATGAAAAAAAAATCTTGGGAACATCTGGAGTTGCTCTTAAGCAAGACGCAATATTTTTGGCCAGATGTCGAATGACTGGCTTCTACTTGGGAAACGTCAACATGTCAGGTATTGAAATCCCACCCAACACCCTTTTCCTTACCTTCCTTCCCCTCTTCCTTGTTGTGCTCTGCTTGTGCTGCCCACATCCTCCCACTGGGATGGCACCAAGAGAAAGGGGTAGTTTGTCTGGGACTTTGATGGGTGTCACTGTGAGGCATCAATGGGCCAAGCTTGTCACTTGAAAACCACTGGTTCACCAAGTAGAGAGCTGTGGAGAGGCTGGGTGAGCATACAGTGGTGCTGTTCACGCTTGATGAGGCACAGCCAGGCAATGGAGGAGGCATCTTCAAGAGGTTCCAAGGAGTTGGGAACACAGCTTCAGCAGGCAAAGCCATCTGGGATCTCTTGCAGCAAAGCTTTCCCGGGGAAGCAAAGAAAGACTTTCAATCCTTTGGTGAGTGCAGCTGAGCAGACAGCTGCCAGCAAGGCAGGGAGGGCACTGGAATGCTGGAGGCCATGGAGACACTTCCCTGGAGAAGGGAGATCCAGGACACACCAGTTATTCTGACTCACCAGTGTCAGTGCAAATTACTATTGGGATTTATACCAGCTTCAGGGCTGGCTGGGGGAGCAGGGAGAGCAGGACAACAAGAGCCAGTGCAGCTGAGGGGGTGACATCCATCCTGAGCCAGACACTCCCCATGTACCACAATGCAGCTGGAGCTGTCACTCTTCCTGGCTGGACACAGCACAGCTGCCCAAGCACTCAGCTCCTGGGGGTGCCCCTCTGCAGCACCCTGGATGTGGTCCATCCTGTGGGCTCCCACCCTGTGATGCCCATCCATCACTTGAGCTGGCACATCCAGCAGCACCACACAGAGGTACTTGGGAGTTAAATATTCCTTCTGCCCACCACTGGTGTATAAATTATGAGCCACAATGTGAAAAAGCAGAACGGGGAGTTGATCAGAGGAAAATCCCCATTGGCTGCTCAGAAGGAGGACCGGCACCTCAGGACAAGAGCAGTGCTGGGTGGCACCTGCCATGCCAGGCCAGTTCCTTCTCCATGCTGGTGTCCTGCAGAGGACATCCAACTGTGCCTGACCCAGACTCTGGCCTCAGATCCCAGTGCTGTTACTTCAGGGCCAACCCATGGCTTTGTCTAACCTGCTGCTCTTCAGCATCTTATAACCCAGGGCTCTGCTGGTCCAGGGCAGTCACCACGGCCAGGACCACGGGACCATCCTCCTCCCTCATTCATACTGTCATGAGAATTAATAAGGAAAGAGAAGTTGTGGCTGCCCCATCCCCGGAAGTGTTTAGCCTGGGCTGGACAGGGCTCTGAGCAATCTGATCTAGTGAAAGGTGTCCCTGCCCATGGCAGGGGGTAGAACTACATGATCTTTAAGGTCCCTTCGACCTAAACCATTCTATAATTCTGCTGTTAGTCCAACCCTGCTGCTGTCTAGGGTCTTGTAGCTGGCTTTCTGCTCCCATATCTCATTATGGTGGCTATCAGGAACCCAGGGTTTATGGCCAACTGTAGAGAGGTTTTGGGAGCTGGAGTCTATCCTCATCCCTCAGCATTGTCCAGGTACCAGGAGGAGCCTTCCAGGGCTCATGGAGAGCCTCTCATACATCAGAGATTACACTTGGTGCAGGATGACCACTGTCTTCCTACTGAGCTGAACCAGGTTAAAAAGAGACCTGCCTTCCCTTCCAGTGAGAGTGGGAAAAGGAGGGTGGAAAAGTTAAGGACAGCTGATCCATCACCAAACTCTGCCTGCATGTGTCATGTCAGCAGGCATTGCACAGTGATGGTTGGGATCTGCCCACAAGAGGATCCAAGTCACACCAGCACTGCCCATGGGCAGGCAAAAACTCCTGCTTGGAGAGAGGTCCCTTTGGGTGCTGCTCTCCTGACTGTCCTGCTAGCTGGATGGTCCCAAAGCCCACTCAGGCCCTTATTAATGCTTGAAAAAACTGAGCAACCACATGCAGAAGGTGCATCTTCTGCCTCTTCAGAGCAGGGACAGGGACCACCTTAGCCAGCAGACCAAGGCACATCTCTGCGTCTGCCTACAGCCTTCCCTGCATTTGTTTCTTTTTCCTGGACCAAAAAGTAATAGCTGGAAGGCTGAGAGCACAGTTACAATCCGCTCTTGGGACCTGTCCATCTCCCTATGGCCCACAGCCCCCACTAGCCTGCACAGGCAGCAGTGCAGAAAGACACATAGTCCTCCCATCTCTGCTGGTCCCAGCCTTGCAGGTCCTGGGCTGGGCTCCCCATAGCCAGGATAGTGGGACTCTGCTGAGGAGGTGTCAGCTCTCCCAGCTGATCAGTGTAGGCCTGCAGCAGGAGGGCTTGGTCCTTGCCAGGGCCTGGTGAACCAGCAGGGGAAGTCTGGGGGAGAAGAGATGGCCACTGCTCAGGGGTCACCTTCTCCAGGTGCCCAGAGCCTTCAGCTTCATGTGACAGCAAAGCTTTGTGCTCCCTCCTGCTGTGTGAGGGGACATTTACGGTCCTTAATCCCTGGAAGGGCGATCAGGATATGATCTGTATAGAAACAGAAGCAACTCTGAGGAGTAAATCAAGCCCTGGTCCCCTTTCTGGAGGATCACCCTCCCCAGACTGCCTGGGAAAGCTTCTGACCCTCTAACCCTTCACATGGGGGTCCCTCTCCCTTGCAGCAAGCTGCCCTCCACAGGTGAAGGCGGTGTGGAGTGGTGTGACAGAGAACCAGACAAGCAAGATTCTCCGTGAAAACCCCCACGGGGTGTCCCCACTTCCATGCCCCCATCCCACGGCAGCAAGGCCGAGTACCGGGTGGGAGGGGAGGGCAGTGCCCGGGCTGCTGGGCCCAGGTGGCCGCAGCGGGGGCGTGGGGCCGGGACTGTGGTAATGACAACCAGGTGAGCGGGTGGCGATAAGCCCCCAGGAATGCGGCGGCGGCGGCAGCTGCCGGACCGCGAGTCGCTCAGCCCTTGGATGGGCCAATTAAGTAAATAGAAGATTTGGAGCGCGGGATCAAAGCCCGAGCACGCGGGCTTTATTTATATGGAAAAGGTCGGATTATATTGGCAGATGTGTTAAAGGAGCGAGAAGAAAAAAATCTTTCAAAAACATTGGCCCTGATTTGAGGTTTCCTGACGGGCGGGACGGGTTTTTCTTTCTTTTCGAGCCACGAGTGCGTTGGAGTGCTGGCAGCGTGCTGGGGGCAGCTGGGAAGGGCACGTCTGGCGCTGGGCTCACTGGCCCTGCCCACCCACCTCCTGAACCCTCTGTCACCAGCACAAACCCCACCAACAGGGTCCCTGTGGCTCAGACCACCACCTTATACTCAGTGGTCCCCCAGGTGATGCGGAGTTCGTCTCCAAGGTGGACCTGCTGGGTTCTGCCCAGTTCTTCCCAGTGCTTCACTCCCCTATTGTCCCCAGCAGCTCCATCAGTCCTGGACTCTCCACTCTGAGGTGATGTCCCAATCCACCGAGTGTCATGCTGGATGTCCCTGGCAGTCACTGTCTATCCCAGATCACTGTCCCACCACTGCTCTGCTGCCTTTTTGATTTTCCCGCCTTGCAGAGTTGGGAAGCCCATCTGTGTGATGTTCCCCCAGGGACAGAAGAGTGCCTGGCGTCGCCTTGCTCTGCACATCGTGCTCCTGGGGGGCAGGGAGGACTCCAGGATCAGCCGTCAGCGATGAGCCTGGGGACATTCCCACCGCCCTCAGCACTGCCGGCAGTGTTTTGGAGCTGACGGTAAGGCTGGGACTGGAATGGGCCCCCTCGGATTGCACTCCAAATCACCATCTCCCCACTGGTGCTTGGCCAACCCCCCGACATGGCAAATGGGGGCAAACATCACCTCTTTTAGCACTCCAAAACTGCAGAAGGATGCCAATTTCAGCATTCCGCATCCCCAGGCTTTGCTTTGCTTCCCAGAAGGAGCGTGGGGGTCCCAGCTGAGGAAACTGAGGCGGGAGGGTGGGAGGGGAGAGGGGTAATGTGGTGCGAGCAGTGGAGAGCGGCAGCATCCAGCAGCAAGGTGGGGAGGTGGCAGGAGGGACCTGTGATGGGGGAATAGAGGAATGCGTTCGTCCGGGCAGGAAATTGTTGGGCTCGGAGAGCGCGGGACCCGCCTGCTAAGAAAACAAGCGGAGGCCGAGAGGCAGCGGGGGCGCAGCGCCGGCGAGAGGGCAGGAAGGGGGCTCCGGGGACAGGAATGTCGGCTATGCTCCCGCTCTGAGCAGGTGTGCTGGACCCACTGCTGCACCCACTGGATCTGCTGCCGGACCCGCTGCCAGCCGGGCCAAAACTGCACTTCGGCCATGGGACCCTCATTTCTTCTGCATGGGCAGGCGTGGAGCAGAGCAGCAGCCCCAGAAGTGCAGTCAGCTCATCTTCTACGCTTGGCCTAGCTATGCCTCAGTTTCCCCAACCTTAAAATCATCCTTTGCATCAGTCAGGGGCAGCAAAAGACCCATCCTGGGGTTGCTGGAGTGGGCACAGCGTGTCTGTGGGATTGAGAGCTGTAGGGTTCTGTTGTGCCAGCCCTGGACTTCACTCAGGGCCACGACCAAGGGAGCTACTGCTCTCCCATGTTATGGGAAGGAAAGCCCTCTGTCACCACTGATCACTCTCCCAGGTCTTTTCCACCTGCACACTGGCTGCCACCAAGGTGAGCAGAGCCCACAGGGGTCGGAGCTGGTCAGACTAGGAGCAGAGAGAAAAGCCGGGTCCTGCTGAAAAGGGGTGGGGCGAGAGGTAAAGCCAGAGTGGTGTCCAGGGACAAGGGGTCCCTCATGTTAGCATCTGCCACTTCCTAGTCCCCCATGGGACTGCCACCACCCTGGTCACCTGCCCCACCTTGTCCGCACCAAGGGCTGCTGAGTGCAGTCATTGAGAGGGACATGTCCGAATGATCTCTACTCCCTTTAAGGGACAGCATGGCACAAAATGCCACCTGCATCGTGGCACTGCTTGGAAACTCCACTGGTCTGTAATATAATATCTGGCAGGGGTGTGTACGGGTTCATCTGCAACAGATCATGTTGGAGCAAAACCTTCTGAGACAGCATCTGGAAGTGGTTTAACCCTCACCAAGTTTTGAATGAAATACCAATTTTCCACCCCTTTCATTTAGTTTATTGAAATTAGGAGGGAAAACTCCCCTTCCTCCCTTCTCCTGCTCCCCCTACTCCTGGGTTCTCCTCTGGGCTCAAGCTTCTCACAGCTCTTCTGGAAAAGCAGAGGACGTCATGGAGAGCATGTCCAGCTGGGAGCACCTCCCATCCTGTGCCAGGCAGTGGGGCTATGCCATCATCGGAGGGGCCTGAGAGTAAGAACATTGTGCTGGACCACAGGCAGGGTGCAGGCAGGATGCAGGCAGCAACAGGAACAGAGCGGTGTGGAGGAAGCCCATGGTGGCCAGCACTGAGATCATTGGAGCAGGGGTGGGTGCAGTATCCCAAAGCAATAACCTGAGGGAAGGGCACAGCTCATCACATGGGAGCTGGGCAGGAGCTGTGCCGAGTAGCTGGTGGCACCATGAGGGGCCATGCCAAGCTGTTACCAGTGCTGAGGTTTCAGAGGAGGGATGTTTTAACTAAATCTGTTGTTTTCACCCCAGACTCCATCATGCTGAGCCACCGGGCCTTGCTGCAGAGCAGGGACACGTGAGCTGCTGAGGAACCATCACGTACAGTGGAAAATCAGCCAAATTTTTAACTCAGCTTCAAACTGCTGCAGCAGCTGCTAGGCTCCACAGCCTCTCCCTGAAACTTTTCTTTATCACTGGAGGCAGAGGGACAGAAAGGGACAGCTTTAGGAAGGGCAGTGTCAGCTTTGCCACAGGCTCTGCCTGCCAGGAGCTGCCAGCCAGGTCGCGAGGGGTCAGAGGGGCCGGCTCGCACATGTGCCACGCTCACAGGATCTGAGCAGGTGTTTCCAGGATGGAGCTGGCACATCAGCTTTGAGGACAGATTTCCATGTGTTTGCCCATGCGAGGTGGGGGCTGTGGAGGCACTGTGTCACTCCCGGCACAGGGCAGCAGCAGTGAGTTGTCCCAGGGGAGAGCTGGCAGGGAACAGGGAACTGGCTCTCTTCCTACTGTGGGGATAAGGGGCAGGGGTCAGGAACAGGCCAGGACCCTGGCCATGGGGGATGTACTGAAAATCCAGGAGCTACACTGCCTCAGAAAGAGACTTGGGTACTAAAATAACTTCCAGGGTGGAAGCACATCTCAGACCTTGCCTGGCAGGAGGAGATGAAGGCAGATGTCCAGCTGCCTGCAGCTCTCACTGGCACAGATCCATCATGCTGTGGGGATAGTCCTTGTAAGCTCTGTCTTGGACATCTGAAGAGCACAGGGAGTGTCTGGAGGTGGCACGGACCGAGGCTGCCTTATACAGCCTGGACATCCCCCTCCAGGAGTGGGACGAGGGATTATGAGGCTGCTTGTCCCCTCACTAGGTCCTGGGATGGAAGTGGACAGCACGGCACAGCTCTGTGGTAGGGTCTGTGCTGGCTGCCCCTCGCTGCACCCCAGCTGTGCCACAACCTCCATGGGACTACAGCATGGATGGGACTATGCAATGTCACCTTGCAATGCCACCACATTGCCAAGGCAGAACATCACTTCCTGCCACTCCTGCTCCTGAAAAAGGGGGATGGAGGAAGAGGGGCCCAGTGTGCACATCATTAGGGTGCAGTGAGTGGGAAGGGGGTGCTTTACCTCCCTCATGACCCAGAGACCTGCTGCAGGAGGGATGGGGGGAGTCCTCTCCTGCACCACAGTGGGGGTTTTAAGGCTGCTCCTCTCCAACACAGTCCCCAAGCCCCGCTCCCCCACCCTCATGCCTCACTGCCCCCCATGAGGGGCTGGAAGGGCGTTTGTTTTCTTCTGGCATTGGTCCATGCAGATCCCAGCTGCCAGGCGAGGAGGGGAGGTGAGGTGAAGCCAAAAGCTGTAGAGTCAGGGTGCGAAGCTCAAGGCTTAGCTGTCCTCGATCCTGTTCTTCTCCTCCCACCCCTGTTCCCAGAGGACTCTGCCTTCCTCCTGTGCCACGAACAGGGCCATAGCAAAGCAGTGGATGTGCTCATCTGCAGTGGCCACAGGCTCAGGAGCTACACCAAAGCCGCTCTGCTCTGGAGACAAAGGGAGGGCTGCTGGATGCTCCAGGAACCTTCCTAAATCCAGGCACACCCCAGCATGCTGCTGCCTCAACATCCAGCTGTGTCCTCATGCAGATCCAACCCTGTAAGGGGTGGGCACAGGCTGGGGCTGTGCCCTGGTGCAGGACATCACTCCTAGAGGTGAGATCCCAGTGCCCATCCTGGCTCTGTGCTGAGTGCTGTGACCACAGGATACATTCATCACTGCTGCAGGTGTCAGTGGGATGGCACCCAATTCCCACTTGTGAGATGGGGAAGCAGAACCTTTAGGGATAACTGGGAAACCCATGTCCCAGTTGGAGGGTCAGAGAGGGACAGGCTGTAAGAAGAGCCAGATCCCCCACACAGCTGGATTTCAGCTCCTCACAGTGCATCTCCAGGGTCTGCCTGCAGACCAGAGCTGGTAAAACCAGCTGTGGTAGGGGGGAACTTGTCCCAGCCTGGCCTCAGCAAGGTGCCACCAGCATCCCCCAGGCATCTGGGGATCTGGAGGTGTCCATCCCTGTGGCATGCCAGCATGGAAGTGGGATGTGACTGTTCCCTACACACAAACAACCCCTCTGGGGTTACTTCCATGCACTCAGTGATGACTCCATTCCCCAGAGCCTGAGCCAGCAAATGCAACGAGGGAAAACAGCCTCTCTCCTCCATCCCTGACTTCTCCGTCCTGCAAATCCCTGGGGTGTCCCAGGGCCCAAAGCCTTCCCCTTGCAGTGAGTTGCACCTATTTAATTAGAGGTGTGAAATTATCTCATTAAACCCGTGCTGGGCTCTTACTCCAAACTGCTCCCACAGCACTTGAATGGCTTGATTCCACTCTGCTTCATCCTTTTCTTTTTCATTTTTTCCTTTCTTTTTAGGCTTGGTTTCCAAAGCACTCAAAGTTTCTGCACTCATGTTATGTGTGGGTATGTCTCTGTGTCCAGCTCTGTAACTATCAAAGCCACCAGCCAATTTCAACTGGAGTCACTGGAGGGATGAAGAGCTCAGGGTTGCTCCATCCCCATGCATTCTCTAGGAAGGGTGGGAGATGCTGCACCCACAGCCCTTTTTTCACTGGACACAGCAGGAGCCAGATAGAGCCAGACAGAGCAGGAGTTTTAAACCTTAAAAATCTCTGCCCAGCCTGTTAATTTTGCTTCAACATTGTAGCACAGGAGCTTTTGAGATACAAATCCCAAAGCCAGGGTTCTCCCCCATTAAACCTAAGAATAATTTACTCTTTCCTACTGGAAATTTTGTCTTGATGCTGCCTAGGCTGATTCACTGCAGGAGTAATTTTGACTGAAACATCAATTTTAAAACACTCTTCCCATCTAATAATCACAGAATCATAGAATCTCCTGAGTGGGAAGCGATCCATCACAATCATCCAGTCCCACTCCTGGCCCTGCACAGGGCAAACCCAACAATCCCACCCTGTGCATCCCTGAGAGCGCTGTCCAAACACCCCTGGAGCTCTGGCAGCCTCGGGGCTGTGACCATTCCTTGGGGAGCCTGGGCAGTGCCCAGGGAAGAACTTATTCCTGATATCCACATAGCTTCCCTGACACAACTCCAATAAGACCAACTGAGGAAAAGGAAAGGAAGAGCTGAGCAGTGTGAAAAACTTGTCCAGGGCACTGCCCGGGAGCTGTGTCAGGGCACAGAGCTCACACCATCTTACCCAGCCAGGATTAATTCTTACAGATTAATATTAAATCTTGCCAATAAATCAGCTGTGGGGGTGCTTTCTAGACCTGTCAGACAGATGGATGGCATTGCATGGGGATGAAGGCAACCTGACCACAGCTGGAAAGGCTGTGTGCCCTGCACTGCCACAGTGGAACCAGGCAGGAGCTACCTGGCACGACTGACTGGCAGCAGAGGTGCCGTGGAGTCCCGGAGGTGCTAACCCATCCCAGTCCTTGCCCTTCTGCCACTGCCCTCCAGTGCAGTCCCTTCATGTCATCCTCACTCCTGCTCCCTGTTCAGGCCCTCTCTCCCCCCTTTCTTGGCTGGGTGTTTGCCGGCACAGGTGCACACTGGTCCCCCCACCACTGCCCTTTTTTTAATTAGACGATAAAGAAAGCATCCTTTTGAAGCAGGTAGGGGATTCCTCACATCCCTGGCATTGCTGGGCTGCCTGGCTGTAACCCTATTCCAGTTAAAAGCTTTCTGCACCCATCCACGGCCCCACACCTGCAGTCAGATCCTCGCGGGCTGCCCCCTCGGCCACTCGTGCAATTACCCAACGTGATGATTAACTGAGGGAGTACAGGAGGGATGGGGACTTCCCCCTGCCAGCTGCCACTGCCTTCACCCGTGGTGGGGGCAGGTGGGTCCCCCACTCTGGGCAGCCCAACATCCACTGCTGCCTCTGGAGAGATCTGCTGATGGTGGCTGCTGGGGGGACCTGGGACTCAGAGTAATTGCCCTCTCCCCATACCCACGTCAGGAACTGGATGCTGTGGGCATAAGGATGTTTGGCACAGAGCCCAAAACTGAGCTAGCATCTCTGCTCTTCCCAGCCTAGTGGGTGACCAGGGGAGAGAAAACCAAGCAATGGGGCTTGCAGTCCTCTTCTGGGCAGGGTCTCTGCTCCCTGGCCTCAGGCAACCTGGAGCCCTCAGGCAGATGGAGCAGCTGCTCCTGCACCCAGCGCAGTCACTCCTAATGCATTCTCCCTGCAACCCCGTGAACGTCTCCTGTAGCCCTATTCCCACCGCGCGTGTCCCCTCACTGTGTGTCCTCACAAGCCCCAGAGCGTGCCGAGGCGCCTGTCAGCGCCACACGGCTCCCGTGTGCTGCCCGCTATACTGCAGAGCCAGGAAAATTCACCCCGGCCTGTGCCTGTGTGGTCTGCAGCAGTGCCCCAGCCGGAGATAACCCAAGCGGAGGGAGTCCCAGGCTGCGCTTTAAATCTTCCTGTCCTTTGCCAGCCACCCCCAAGGGCCCGACTCCCTGTCCCACGGCCAACATCTGCGCTCTGCTCCGGCGAGGGGCTGGGGAACCCAGCAGCCACCCCGGCGGGGACGGCCGGCGCACCGCAGCGGTGACAGCATTCAGATCCCTCTGTAAATCAACTGCTGCACCCTGGCAGCTCTATTTCCACGCTCCCATGTTATTCTTTCACTCAGTCATGGGGAGAATGACTCTGTTTTCCTTCGGCAGTTTTGATTCTTTTTCCTCTTTTCTTTCTTGCTTCCTTTCTTTCTCACGGCAAAGGATGGGGTCAAAGTGAATATTCAGTTCCAGGGTTCCAGCTCATTGAGAACAATAAGGGCAGTAAACAGAGGGCAGCATTGCTCAGGAATGTGAAGCATTTGCCTACGGTTTAAAATTACTAATTTTTTTACAGGCAAGATTTTTTTTTTTTTTAGACCTTTAATAACAGGCCAAATTCGGCTTCCCCACATCACCCTCTCCCCAGCATCTCCCGAATCTTCCCCCTCACTGGGTTTGTTGTGAATTGGCACTAAGTGTGAGAGGTGCTGGAAAGCTGCGTGAGCCAGGGGTCCTAGGGCAGCCTAACCCTGGAGCAGGAGTGGAGGGGAGAGACACAAAGTGACCATTTGAACCATGGAACTCCTACCTGGTACATGAAGATTTTGGGAATGGACACCAAATAGAAATGCCGCTGCCTGTGCAGAGATGAAAATGAAATGTGTCTGGTGCGGAGAGGATGCCACCCTGGGCATCACTGGTAGTGGTCTGGGCTGTGGGCAGGGGAGATTGCAGGACATGCCTGCCTTTTCCCAGGGTCCTGCATAGCAAAGCCAGGCTGTGCCCACACAGGGATCTTATGCTGGTCTCAGGCTTGCTGTACCCATCAGGAGCAAAGGTCACCAGTGGCAGGGCCACCGGCTGCTGGGAGGGAGCGGGGATGCCCCGAGGTGCCCAAGGACAGCAACCTCTGCCTGGTACCCATCACTTTCCCAGTCAGCTGGGACAATTACTACCTCCAGCAGTGGAGCAGGTGCTGAGAAGAACTGTGCTTCACCACCAGCCCCAGCCCGGAGCTGCTCCCCACGATTCCCAGTGCCATTCCATCCCTTTTCCCTCACCACCATACAGCCTACTCCTCTTACAACAGGAGCTATTCTGTCTCCACAACCTCAGGGGGATCATTGCACCTGAGAGGACCCAGTTTTAGAGCTGCTCAGCTGCCCAGAGCCACAGCTGGCGCCCAGAGCTGTGGGACTTGGCCTGGGAGCACCTGCAGTGTGTGATATGAAGGCACATGTGCTCCTGCTCAGCTGCACCAGTCCCCACATCTTAGTCAATTCCTCCCCTCAGAGGGGGCAGAAGGACCAGGAGAGTCAGCTGAGGACATTTGAAGCTCACAGCTTCACTTCCGAATGCAACAGAGGAGGGAAACATTTTATTGAGAGCAATTGCTTTCATGGCCCAGCCCCAGCAGACACCCAAGCATCCTGTGTCAGACTGATTAGCTCCAGATCCACACATGCCGGGCTGTGTGGGGATGGCTGCCTCCCACTCCCCGCTCCCGCAGCCCTGCGCCCTGGGGCTGCCCCCTGCCAGCCTTCCACCCCACATTCCCAAAGACATTCAGGCTCCACTCACAGGGAGCAGCTGCGGTTCCCCCCATCTGGATCCTCTTTGCAGATCCAGCTCACAAACATTTTGCTGCTCACTCAGAGGCTGAATGGAAACATTTGGGTTCCTTTCTCTTTGCTTGCCTTTTCCTCTTTGTGGCCACAAAACCCCCTCTGTGCCTTCTGCTATGGCATCAGGGCTCACCCTGGGCTTCTTTACCCTGTGGGACATCATGCAAAGGCCATTGCAGATCCTCAACTGGACCCCACAACAGGATCAGCCCAGGCTAAAGGATGGATATGGAATCCCCTGGCTGATGCAGTTTGCTTCCACAGGCCTTTTACAAGAGCTGAACAACTTGAAGAGTCACAAAGCATGAAAGATTATAGCAAAAAGTCCATAAATCAAGTCAAAAGACATGGACATAAAGCTGGGAAGACATTTGCCTTTTATTGTCTCTTTGGACAGGCTTAGCATTTAAAGGCTTTTATCTCCTTCTGGTGGCTTTTCAGTTGGGCTCCAAGCCAATAGGTACCTCTTGTCCTTATTCTGCATTAAATTATACCACAGGGACAGGAGCCTGGGGAGCAGATTGCCTGGATGATGCATGCAATGCATCTGTGCCTGCTGCCAGGAAGATTCACCTTGCCTGGGCTCTCCTCCCAGTGGCTGTGGCACTTCTCCTGCCCTGACAGCCTTAGCCTGTTTTCCGTCCTCAGCTGGTAGGAGGAACTGTTCTATCCATAACTTAGGTGATGCTTTCGAACCAGCCAAAGGCCTGTCTGGAATTAGTCTGGATCAGACCCATGCCCACTAAAAGCCTGGATCACAGTGCTCAGATGATGGAGAAAAGTCCCAAAACCTCAAGTGCTTGTGCAAACACTTGGGGAAATCTCATCTTTCTTCCCAAGAGACAGTACATCCTTCCTGCTCCCACTGCCAACAGACCCCAGACCTGCAGTGAGCCAGAGGCACCCAGCTGATGGGCTGGAAGCCCCAAATACCCCCAAGACTCCTAACCACAAGGTATGGTCAGGAGAGGGCAAGCTGCCAGAGGGAAGGAGTGGACTTATTGCAGGGAAAATGCTGCCTTGGCCAAAACACCCCCACAAACCAGCCAAGAGGCAGGAGCTCATGGTGAGCTTGCAGCACAACGGAGGGCTGTGATGGAGAGAGTGCACAGCCTCCCCAGTCTGGCAAGCAGACCCTTCAGCAGGGTGACTGGCCCAGCTACAGTGACCCACAGTTTCAGGACAGGCTGTTCGTGTTACAGAGCTGGGTTTGCTTAATAACAGGCTTTGAATTGAATGTGCTTTTAGCATGGTTCCCTGCTGACACCAGACATTGGCTGTGTGATGAAAGACCTCTGCTCCCCCAGGCCAGCACCCCATGACTTCCTTCTCCAGACCTTCCCCTGAAAAAGTTGCTGTCTCCCACAGAAGTTCCTGGGGAGTATCAGGGTGCAGGAAGAGTGAAGGTGGCCATTGGACCCCTGTCTCACCCATCCCTGCAAGAGCTCTCCCAAAACAGGGTCATGGTCCCCAGAGGATTCCAGCACTATGGATGTGGTCATGAGTGGGATGTGGAGCTGTGGGTGATTGGTGGGCTGTGTCCCAGCAGATGCCTGCTCCTGCGTTCCCTGTGGCCAGGCTGGGTGGGGGATGAACAGGGACCTCTGCATCTGCTGGCAGCTGCTTCCCCAAGAGCCACACGTGCCTGCACCCTGCCACCCTCTGGTCCCCCAGCTCTCTATCACCTGGAGTCTCTCCCATCACACCTGAGAGCCCCGAGAATGGGCTCTTGTGGACCAAGCCTCCTTCCTCTGCAGAAGTCACATATCCCAAGGGCCAAGGGGACAAAAACATATGGCCAGCTGTCCTGGATTGTAAAAATAAAATATTCTATTTGCCATCTGATAAAGATGGGGTTGTTATCTGGGCAGGTTTCCCTTATCTCTTCACAAACAATACCTCCCCTGGGAAGACATTTTTTGTTAATGGGCCATTAAGTGCCTCCACATGACTGATAAGATTACATTATTCCCATTGTGAGGTGCTNTTCAGCCTCCTTTCCCAGTCCCAAGGCTTGGCAGTAACTGGGCACCCTGGTTTTCCCAAACCATGGGTTAGGAACCTCAGCTGGAATGCAAAGGATGCTGGGGCTGCAAGACACTCAGATGCCCAAGCAGGATTTTTTCTTCCCAAATCTTGTCCTGTGCTTGTAGCAGCAGGTCACATGTGGGCAGGGGCACAGGGATTGAGGCATGGCTACTGGCAGTAGGTCAGGGGGGGAACTCTCAGTGGCTCCCAACTGAGCTCCCAGTGCCCCCAGAGCAAGGACTACAAGGTCAAATGGGAGAACCAGCCTCAGCAGCCTATTCAAACCAAACATCTGGCCAGATATCTGCTGGAGGGACAGCCCTGGGCTGGCAAGGAGATGCTGCGCTGGGGACACAGAGGAGGAAAGGGAAAGGATATGGCACGCAAAGGGTTAAAGGTGTCCTTCCCACCCAGCCTATGCTGTGTGCCAATACTCCCAGCCATGTGTTTGAAATCCTTTCTGCTATCTCCTGAAAATATTTACAGTACACGCAGATAAATTAGCTGTAGCGCTTATTACGTCTCCCTGGAAATATATACAGCAGTTAAAGATGTTTAAAAAAAATAGTTGAAAGCCATCTCTTTACTATATCTGGAAGATATTTCACAGTGCAGAGAATTTACAGGGCCGGGTGCTGGGGAAAGTGCATTTATTTTCACTTGAGTAGAGAAAGTTAAAGGACCCTTCACTTGAGTTTATTTTGATCTCTGCTTGTGAGACAAGGAGCCAAGGTTGGCTCGGGAGCGAGTCAGCACAGCAAGGCAGGGGTGCAGGGCAGGTTGGGTTAGAGTGGGGATGGAGACCAGGAGCCTGATGGCACCACAAGCTGCCTGACACACATGGATGCGGACCAGCTGCTGCAGGGCATGCTGCCTGCCAGAGCTCCAGCTGTGCCTTCAGAGAAAAACAGGTGACACGGAGGTTGGGGACACCAGTTCCAGATACCCATGGAGGTTCAGAGGACAGGACACCCCTGGTAGTCCAGGCTGCCTGGTCCCGGGTGAAAGACTCCCTTGTGACCAGGGTACCTCAGTCACTCTCACTCCTCACAGACCTTCTTCGACAAAAGACGTGCCTGTCCCCTTGCCCCAGACAGATATTTCTGAGGGCACTGAAATTGTGCAGAGCCCCCCACAGCGCCATCACACAGCAATGTCCTCCCCGCACACATCTCCTCTGCTAAACCAGCCTGAGAAGCTGCTCCTATTCCCAATACCAGCCCAAGTCAAGCAGCTCTGCCAGCACAAGGTGATGGGGCATCATCACACCCACTGGCTGCTTTGTGAGCTCTTGTCTGAAGGAGGAAAGTGATAACCAGAATCATCTCTGTGCACAACTTTCTTAATAGCTTCCAGGTGAAAAACAAGGTGGTCTTTAAACCCACAGCAGAGGAACAAGTGGTCACACTCGCCCCATCCTCAGACCTCAAGGCTGACCCTCCTCAAGTGTCCTTTCCAGATACTCCCAGATCTTCACACTGGGGTGAAAGAGCTATGGTAGAACACCACTCCTCTGTCAGCTCCTGTAACTGATTTTGTCATGTCCAGTGAAAGTTCATTGATGGAATCTTTCTCCTGTCTTTTCTGGCTTCTCCCTTGGCTGAGGTTTCTCATGGTAAAGACACCTGCCAGCTTGGAGTCAAAGACCAAGGTCCTCAAATGCACTGCTTGACTCGTGGTCACTGACCCAACATGAGATGACAATGTCTTCTGGGCCACTGGCACCGAGATCTGGAATCAAGCTGCTGCCCCTGACGTAAAAGTCTTTGAGAAGCCATTTGCTAAGTCCCCTGAGTCACTCGCTCCCTCTGGCTGTTTTGAAATTCATATCTAATGAGTGGTTTGGGTGAAGGAATTCTGCAAAGATGCAAACAATTCCTTTGCCAAAATAAATGGAGCCAGAGCTGGGCTTATAAACATATAAATCATTTTTAGTTTTTAGTTTGCAAACAATATACTTGTTTCTTGGTGCAGATTTGGGGGAGAGCAGGAGGAGCAGGGTGGGGAGGAAGCCAACTGAAGTTACCCCCCCAGAGGCAGTCCAGGCCTTCATCAGTGCATAGCATGGGGCACCAGCCACTATCCAGAAAGCCTCCAGGAGAAAGGAGCTGCAGAAAGTCCTCCAGAAAGTCCCCAGGAGGGAAGAAAATTGGGCTTGCAACCAGCTTTTTTGGTTATTTGCTGCTCAAACAATCATCTGCAGCAAATTAACTCAACCAATTCTTAATTTGTTCTCCAAGTGAGGGATGACATGTCCTGGGCCAGGCAGGGAGGAGAAACATCCTCGGGGCTGCAGAACATTGCACAAGGGACAGTGTGATCACACTGCACAGGCCTGGTTAAACGTGCCTGCGCTTCTCTGCTTCACACAGGATTGCTACAGGACAGGAGAAAAATTGTGTAAATCACCGAAAACAGTCAGGCAGAGCACGGTCTTGGCATGCGTGCAGTAAATGGAGCTCATTGGGCTGCAGCTCCCTCTGCCATTCCTCTGACCCCCATGACACTGGTGGGGACACAGGAGGCCCTTGGCTTTGGCACCCACTTGCCCAGGAGCTGGGTGGTGGCAAACCTATGTCCTGTGACTGGAGCTGCTCCTATGGAAGAGCTTTGCACCAAGCTCATGCTAACCACATTTTTTCCCAAATAAAGTGTTCTAGCGTGGTCAAATTTGAGCATATTCCAGGAACACAAGATGAAGTTCAGCCTGTCTTCCCTCTCTATTCGCCAAATTGCTTCAAAGACAGAATTTTAAAATGAGAACAAATCCTTTACTTTTTCCCTTTTCCCCATTCTTGGAAAGAGCCATGGTCTCCAGCTGAAATTTTCCCCAAAAATTTAACTGGAGGCTGCAATCCACCCTGCAGAAAATTGCCACCCACCCTGGGATTGTTTGGCAAAGCTGGCAGCAGCTGCAGGCAGGGTTTTTCAGCAGGAAGCAGTGAACATCCTTAAAAGTCAGAGGCACCTCCAGCTCCCCACCCTGAGCACATGGAGTCTATCTGTGGTATACCCGGAGCACAGTCACTTTATTTCTAGGACACCGAGAATGTGCCTGGGTCTTCCAGGGGCTCTTTTCCCTGTTTTTTTCCCAAGCCTGCGGAAGCCAGGCAGATATCCAAAGCTGTTCCTCACTTTCACAGCAGATAAGCTAATTGTCGGATGTGCCCTTTGAGATAAGCAGAGCCAGGGTTTATGAGGGAACATCTGTTCTTGGGAAAGCTGTCATCCAGCTGCAATGCAGGTGATAACCCAAGGTCAGGCAGGCTCCCTCCTCAGGGAATCAGGGTGTTCCTCAGCCACGGGGTCTCTGGGGCAGTTGTCTTGGGCCACAGTGATGTGGTTTGTGGGGGCTCCTCTTCTGCTTCCCTATTTCATTGTTGCTGAGCAGGGAAACTCTGCAGTGCAGAGTACTACCAAGTCCTCAAAGAGAGGGTCCCTGCTCTTCAGATGCTTTGCAATTCAGCCAAAGGTGTAATGTTACTGAAAACCACCAAAAAAAATCACAGTGAGGTCGGGCCAGGCTGTTGGTGATGGGTAGGATTCTCTGGCAGCACTGGTGAGTGCTGAGTCCCTGCCGGCAGCATGAATGGAAGCAGGAGGGTATCTCCCCCCAGTCCCTGAATACTCACTGTGGCACTGGCGTGGCACTGGTCAGCACTGGGGGAAGCCAAGGGATGGAAGCTGAGGCTCAGTTCAGAAAGAGCTGATCAATAGGAAGCTGTGGGTGATCCTGCAGACTGTGGGCTCCTCTCCTCTAGCCAAAAACCTCCAGAGGGGGCCTGCCACGCACACAGCCTCCAGACCAGGTCTGGGGCCAGATTTACCAAATTTCACAGAAATGTCAAGAGCAGGGACCCCTTAGAGGCCCTTTCACCTGTCCCAGCCTGCCCTGACTGCAACCAACCTGCCTGGGAACAGCCAGGTCCTCAGCTCTGCACTGATGGGGATGGCAGAAGCTGCCATGGCAGAGCAAGGCTCAGCCCCATGTGAGCCACATAGCAGCATTGCTGTGCTGGAAGCCTATGCTGCCCAAGCGACTTCCACCAAAATCTCTCCCACACAGTCTTCCCTGTCACGGGGAGGGAGCTCCCGTGCTCCTCCAGGGCCACAGTCACATGCCAGGCATGAAAGGCACAGAGGGAGTTGTGAGCATGAGTACCAGAAGGTGCTTGAAGGGTGCGTGGGAGAAGGCTCTGGGAGGAGACCTGCTTCTCTGCCCCTCAGGGAGACTGACCCGCTGCTTGGCCCCTGCCTGCTCGGACACCAGCCCTGCTGCCCTGACCAGGACTGCCCAGCCTGACTGTGAGGGAGTCACTGGGAATGATCCAACCAGTATGGCTCCCAGCACTGGAGATGGTCCATCCAGACTAGCTCCCAGCACTGGGAATGCTTAATCCAGTCCAGTCCTGAATACTCACTGTGGATCCCAGCACTGGGGATCCTCAGTTCAGCCCAGCTCTGATCACTGTGGATGCTCAGCCCACTCTAGCTTCCAGCACCAGAGATGCTCCATCCAGACCAGTTCCCAGCACTGGGAATGCTCCATCTGGTCAAGTTCACAGCACTGGGGATGCTCTGGTCAGTCCAGCTCCCAGTGTTGGGGATGCTCCATCCAGCCCAGATCCCAGTGCCACCACCCACAGCTGTACCTGCAGGACCTGACAGCAAAGGCTCCCACACCTTGTGATCCCACTGTGCCCCTCCCTGGAGCTGCGGCCAGGCCACGCTCCCTCGCTCCCTCCCTGCGGGTGAGCCACCCTCGCTCCACTGTCCCTTCCCTCCCTCCCTTGAGCAGCCATCACTCACCAGGCTTTGATTACGGCCACAAAGGAGCCTTGGAGGAGCCACGGGAAGCTGGAGAGAGGCAGGCAGATGATGAAAGAGCTGTCAAATGGGATTAAACAGTAACCGTCTCCTACACTGCTGGGCAGCATGAAGGGGGACAGATTGTACCGGATTGTAATGCAGGAGCCCTCCCGCTGCCGGAGCCTGCCAACACCGTCCCCCATGGGCTGCAGCTGCCGTGCCCGCCAGTGGGCAGCGGGACAGAGGGGCAGCGGAGCAGGGGGGCAGGCACCTGGAGGGCGGTGGCGCTGGGCAATGCCCAGCAGAGAGCACCCACATCCACAGTGACACCCCTAAGCCCTGGCTGAGACCCCGTTCCCTGCTCTCTCGCGAGCTGAGGAAGCCACACTTGGAGTTTCCATACATGGAGAGCCCCCGGGGCTTTGGATGGAGGCTCTGCCCACCCCCAACCTGCAGCTGGCGATGTCCCCCTGTCCCCACCAGCACCTGCTGTGGCCAGCATGGCCCTGGTCTCTCCTGCCAGCCAGTTCCCAAGGGGCAGATGGTCTGGCACGTGACAGCTCACTTGAAGTGTCCTTCTTGCCAGCCCTTGGGTAGAAACTCCCTTTTTCCTTGCCTGGCCTTCAGGCAGAGGATCCCAGAGGTGGCGAAGGGGTAGGCAGATCCTTTCTGTCAATACAGGGACACACAAGAGCTGTCCAGGGAGTTTCTGCAGCTCCCCACTGTCACAGGTAATGCTCATCCCAGCATGCAGAGCCCTGGGGGCAGGACGGCCACTGGGGATTCTGCCCCTCCACACAACCTCCTGCCAAGCCCGAGCAGCACAGCAAGCAGCTCAGGGGGTTCCACAAACTCTGGAGCTGTCCTGTGCATGGCATGGACATCTCCTGGCTTTCCCAGGGGTGCATGGCATCAGGACCTCAGCACTTGGTTGATGAAATACCAGGGTGCTGGCAGGTCTCCCAGAATGCTGACCCACAATGCTGACCACATCCTGGTGCTCCCACCCCTCCATTCTCTGCTGCTGCTCTGGTTCTGCCTTCACCCCAGGACCAAGTGGCACGTGTACGTCTGGGGTGCTGGAAGCCCAGTGGGGATGCTGTCGCCCAAGATCTAAAAAAGCCACTCATTCTGGATCAAAATACCAGCATTGCTGGGGCTGTCAAGGCATGGGAACAGGTCAGGGGTCCAGCAACCCATCCCCACCAAAAGTGGGTCTGCCCTGGCCTGGACAAGTATCTCCTTCTTCCTTCTGCATCTCCCAACTTTTTGGTGCTCCAGCATCACCAGGGCTGCTTTTCACCCTCAGTGAGTGATACAGCAGAGTAGACCTTTCCCTCCTATGCATGGAGCCCATTCTGGATGTGCTGGGGTGAACACTGCAAGGTTGTCTCCCCAAAGGCAAGGGACAGGCAGTGGGACAGGCAGGGGGCCCAATCCTTGGCTTTCCAAGCCCTCAAGCAGCAAAGCCCTCGGGATCTCCCATCACCCTATTGCCTCCCCACCCCAGCTCCCTGTGGGAGCCCCAGCCAGGCACTCACAGGCAGACAGACCCCTTCCACCCCCCCACTCCCTGAGCACCAAGTCCTCACCACCCACTCTGCCAGCGGCAGCCCCAGTTTCTCACAGCACCCTCTTTTCTGAGCCATTCGTCACGGTCCCCAGCACAAAAGCCAAGGAGAGAAAGAGACAAGGAGTAGGAAAAGGAAGGACGATTAAAAAAAAAAAAAAACTAGAGAAAGGGAGCAAGAAGGAAAGAAAGAGGGAGGACAAGGCGTGAAAAGAGCCAGGTCTGTCACCGAGAGGGGAGGAGGGGAAATTATGAAATAAATGAAGCACCTCAGCAGTTCAGGGGATACTGGAAGACAGCCCGACCGCGGCTGAATTTTAAATGCCTGCCACACAATCGGTCCCATTTTGCGAAGAGAGGAAGCTCTGTCCAAAGACCCTCATGCTTATTCATGAGGAGCCTCGCTGGCCCCTCCCACCCTATTGTCTGGGGGTATTTATTTGGGGGCATCTGTCTGGCCCGATGAATGGCAGAGGGGTAATAAATGAGCTGGTGGGGCCGGGGAGGGGAACCGGCACAACTGAGCCGGGCGGTGGGCTGCCCTTGTCCCAACCCCCTTCCCACTCCTCCTCTCAGCTCCCTACCACCTGGGGGTGTTCCTGCCCCCCGTGCTGTCCCCAGCCCCCAGGGACAGCAGGCAGAGCTGCCCAAAGACCCATGGCTGCCCAGGGGTGACAGGTTGGAAGGGCAAAGTTGGGCGGTGCTGAAGCCGTGGACTGCTGCAGGCCAGGGGAGTGGCAGGTGGCCATCCCCAGGGTGCCAGCAGCAAGGCCAGAACAGGACACAGAGGACGGTGTGCCACTGAGAGTATGGGGCTTGCAGGGGACTTGCCGTGCCTGGCTGGGGGCAGTGACAGGCAGAGAGGAAGTGCAGGCAGCACCTAGGGACAGGCAGGCATGGTTCATGGAAAGGAGGTTCTGATTCATCCACGCAGAAGGGCAGGGCGCTCATCAGGGACAGTGAGGAGACCTGAATCCCATGTCTGTAGGGCCAGGCCACCCTCTCCCACCTCTCCTGCTGGCAAGGAGCAGCTTCCTCTGGTGGAAACTCCTAATCCTCCCATGATGGGACATATTCTTCATGGGGAGCAAGGAGGTTCTTATCATCCAAACTCACTTTGGTCATGTCAAGGGGCTCAGGCACTTTCAAAGCCCAGAACCAAGATGCTGGGATGTCCTGGGGATGTGGGGCCCATATGCTGCCAACCTGGCTCTCTGGGAATCATATCACAACAGAGAAACCCAGCAGCTCTCCTGCCAGTGGGGCTGGTGAAGTGTGGGGCCAGGGTGGCTGAGCTAGTGGAGGCAGCTTGGCTTTATCCATCCTAGCCTTTCCCCCTTGTGCTGAGGGAGCTGTGTCTGTCCTGACCCTCACCCATGTGGGATGCAGGAGAGACACTCATTTGCGAAGTCATTACAAGATCACCCATCTGGAAGCTGGAGCTCATAAAATCCGACCTTGAAATAGAAGCTACAGCCTGGCAGCTGCCAAGGAGAGAGCAAGGAAAGGAGGGGCTCTTGATGGCATAAGAGACAATGCACACTATCACCCAGATGCTGGCAGAGGTGTTGTGATGCCAGGAGTAGACCAGGGCTGCTCAATAGCCACTTTCACCTCAACAGGAAGAGCCCACATGGATTCTCCTGCCCAGGCACCAGACACCTGAGGATGGTTGGGAGACAGCCAGGCAGGGACCATCAGCCTGGCTGGCAGCTCAGGGAGCAGATGGTGCCATTGGCAGGGGAGCACAAACCCCTCCCCACATAGGACAGGAGCCAGGGTGATGGTGGGCTCCCCACCAGCACCCATGGGCTCTGTTGGGACAGGGAGACAGCCGAGGAATAGGCTCCCACACCCACCACACCACTCAAAACACAGGCATCCTCAGTCCTGCATGGGAGCCAGCACTGCGTGGGCCAACACGCACACCCCAAGTGCTGCAGGTGGGAGGAAGGCACCGGAGCCGTGCCTGCCTCCATCGCCGTCACTGGTATAAGCTGGCTCAGCAGTTTGCTTGCAAGCTGTATCCGGGGAAGTATTTTTGGAAGGGCATTAAGTCATCAGCATAGGAGTCACCTCGCAGCCACATAAGCCCAGGCACAAGTGCCAGCTGCACTTCCCTGATCCCTCCCATTCTCAAACCTTGGCAGAAAGCTCCCCTGCAGTTGCAGCTGGCAGTCACCAGATCACTTTGGATGCTGCCTCGCCTCCTCCTCACATCCTAGCCCCTGTGCCAGCTTGTATCCCACCTGAGACAAAGTCTCCAGCAAGTTTTGGGACTATGCAGGCTCCACACAGGTGCCTCTGGCATAAGTCCCTCTGAGACGGCCATACCAGGGAGCAGATCTCCATGAGGCTGGGTGAAGGATGTCCCCCAGCCACCAGGCTCTTGGGACAGCAGTAGAGACAGACCAGCCAGTGATGCTGCTGAGGATCCTACTTCCACTAATATTATTAAACACTTGTAACCACCATTCCCAGGACTCTGGTCCTAGACCTTCACCTCCAGGTTGGGGTGACACCATACAGCCTGAGAGGAAGGGCAGGAGAAGCTGGTGGGGAAAGAAATGGGTGGCAAGACAAGCCTGTGCTTCAGCCCAGCAAAATCAAATACCTCTTGAACCAAAGTGGGAATGGGGAAGTGATGTGATGAGCTGGAAGCCTCCAAAATCCCATCTCCTCTCAACTCAGGAGCCATAGAAGAAAAGATGGGGAAAATTACCATGGGTGAGAGGAGATGGTGACCACATAGGCTCCTCACCAACTCACCTGCCAGCCAGCCCACATTCCTATGCATCTGGCAGAGTGTTTTCCAAGCACTCTATGTTTTGGAGACCTCACTCCCCACTAATGAGATGCTTCCTAGGTTGTCATTTGGACAAGTTGGTTTTGGTTGCGAGAAACCAAAAGGAAAATCCTCCCAGTCTTTCCAGCTTCTGTAATTGGATACGAATTGCTTGGTAAAGATCTGCAGCCAAAAACCCCTGCAGCCAAGGAGCAAGGAGGGAATGCTGAGCTCCAGAGGGGATGGATGGCTTCTACCACAGGGTGAGCTTTCTGGCACACACGCTTGGCTCTTCATGACAAAGGGAGAGAGCTGGGGGACACATCCCCAGCCAGCACTGGCTTTGCTTCACGGAGGTGCTGACAGGTTGGACAGCTCATGTGCAGGAGGCTGTGATCCTCTCATTGCCCGTGGCTGCCAGCCCTCCCGGCCTTCCGGCCCTGTGCCCTGCAGGGTCTGGGAGTCCCTGCAGGGACAGCGGTCAGGTGATGCAGGCATTGACCAAGCTGGGAGGGACACTCCTCAAGATGGAGCTGGGTGAAGGCAGGAGGGAAGAGTCATGGGAACAGAGAGTGTCACACAGACACTGCCTTGTCTGTCATGCACTGTTCGGGCAATGGGTGGTGCCCTGAACCCTAGAGCCACTTGAGTTAGAGGAGGGCCAGCCAGACTTGGGGCACAGCCCGGCCTAGGGCCACAGTAGCTGCCAGCAGCCCCTCACAGGGCGCCTCACTGCAAGTGATGGGGTCATCTCTGATGCTGCATCCAAGCCTCAGGGATGCCCTGTCCTCCTTCCATGGCCATGGGATGTAGGATAGTGTCCAGGCTGGGCTCCACATGCCCTTGAGGAGAGAGAAGAGCCACGAGCAGCACTGGTCCCCACTGTTGCCCACCACCGATAGGGAAGCTCATCCTGTTCCGCACTGATCCATCCATTCCTTGGCCACGCACCCATCCGCCATCACTCAGCACATGCTGATGGTAGAAGAAGCATCTTCAACAGCCCAGCATGACCCATGGATATTGTGCAAATTCTGCACGCATGGAGAGCTGTGAACTCCTCCCGGTGCAGACACCAACACATGCAATAAGATCCTCAGCCACACAAACTCGCTCCTGGGGAGATACTTAATCAGGCAAGGGGAACAGCCCTAGATGCCCAAACCCACTAACAGACAGATGCAAACACTGAGCGAGACACCCAGAGCCCACGACATGTGCATACACACAGTCGGACACATCCATACACAGTACCTCATTAAACATGGGCAGTGTACAATCCCAGATTAGGGCTGGCTGGGCTGTGGGCACCCAGCCAGCCTGGGATAAGGGTTCAACTTCAGCTTTGACAAGTTCTGAAGTCTCACAAGCTGTTCTTGTGGGATTCCAACACCCTGGGCCATCAGCGGGCACCGAGGGGCAGCCCCAGACTGGAGCAGGGGCAGAAATGCTAAAGCTCATGCCGTCCTGGAAGCAGATTCTGATCCCTGAGCCTGTGGTGAGTGTCCCTGGAGATGCCCTATCCCTGGGAGCACTCAAGGTCAGGTCGGGCAGAAAGATTTCCAGGAGCACGGACCAGATGTTCTTTAAAGAAGTGGGGAAAACCAATCTCCGATGTTACGACCTAGAGATGGACTTGGGTCCAGCGCGTGAGTCCCGCTCGTGGGACCGTGGTGGAAGCAGACCACCTCGGGACGAGGGGAACGCGCATCCCTCCCGGGCCGGGACCCGGGGCACCCGCGGCTGCGGCGGCAGGTCCCCACGACCCCCGTCCGAGGGCCTTTGCTGCCATCTCTCCGCGCTACCTGGAAGGACAGCCCGGGCGCGGGGGATGCACAGCCAGGCCTCGGCCCCGGCCCCGGGGGTCACAAAGCTTCTGCTCCCAAAAGTCTCTCCTTGCTCTCACACCCTGACCCCTCCGTGTCAGCAAGGTCAGCCCTCGTGGGCTACAGCATGCAGGATCTCCGTGGAACCTGTGAGGTGCCTCCCCTGCTCCTGCTTCCCACGTGCCCCACGCCAGCACCCCGTGCCCCTTGTGCCCCACACCAGCTGCACTCCCAATCACCTCATGCCTCACCTGCCCCACACCAGATGCAGTCCCACTCCCACATGCCCTTCATGCCCCTTGATACCCCATGCCACCCATGCTCCTTCTGCCACTCCCAGCCCCGCTCTGGCAATATGCCCAAGACCCCTATGCCTGGCCCATCTTCCCAAAGCAATGAAGTGTCCCACCTTAAACTGGGAGAATTCCTGTGCTGCTCTGGGCCCAGAGCCTCAGGCAGGTTGTCCTGGCTGTGCTGCACTTCCCACCTCCAGGGGCTGGTGGGTGTGCAGTGAGGGTTAGGTCCCAGAGAGGACAGGGCAGGGGAGGTTCAGAACAAGTGATGAACCACAGGGGTGTAGCTGCCCAAAGCAGCGTCTGTACACAGTGCAGCTCTCCACGCTCCCTCCTGGAACCCCAGGGCTGCTCAGCCAGCAGCTGGTAGGATGGGACTGGGACACGCCATGAGGTGGTTTTTTGGGGTCTGAAGGCAAACAGGCCTAGCAGGACATTCAAACATACGAGCTGGGGCCCCTCCATGACCACTTCCCATTGGAACAGGCAGTGGACTTAAGCAAGTGATCCTGAGAGATACCACAGGCAGAGAGCAGTGCTTCCTTCCCAGCATCACTCTGAGCACAACCATCAGCTTTAAGCAATGTCTCTCCTGCTGAATGCCAGATGGACTTCAAACCCCATACGGGCATCCTGGAGAGAAAGAAGGCCATAATGTCGCCAAAACCAAATCCTTAGAGCCAGATCTGGGAAAGAGAAATGCCTCACATCTTCATTGTGTCACCAAGTCCTCAGCAGTACACAGCAACAGGGAAACACAATTATTGAGACAAATGCAGCTGCCTCCCATATGAAAGAAACAGAACTGGTCCAAGCCGGGGAGCCTGGGAGGAGGAAATGAGAAAATTTTAATTAAAAACTTTTTTTTAATGACAGCAGGGCTGAATGTACATCACGCTCACACACACAAACACACAAACACACAAACACACAAACACAAAATAAACAAACAAAAGCTCTGACACTCACTGAGGTTGTCCACTTGAGTTGGTTTGGGGGGCAGGGGTGGGAGAGCTTTCCTGCAATGCCACCACCTCAATGGATACCCCTCTCCTACAATTGCTGGGGCTTTTTGGTGGTCCCAGCAAGAGACAAAAGGCGGCCTCACACATGCCTGGAGAAGCGGGTCCCAGAACCCATTTGCTGTTCTTTCCATTGTTTTGCTTTAATGAGTTGCTAGCAAGAGATGACCTTTCCCTCTCCCTCCTCAACAAAGGGATTAATACAATTCTCAAAATCATGGGGGGAAAGAAAACAAGTCAGGAAGCACGATGGCCATAGAGCTACTAAACATGCTGGTGACAAAGACCAAGAGAACCACAGCAACCTGGCACGGCTGAAGAGCCATGGAGGCCAGGAGGCATCATAAGGACTTCAAGAGAGGGGGGTACTCCTGTGAGCCTGGAGCTGCAGGTGCAAAGCACTCTGGGGGCTTGCACTTTCACTGAGATACACTAAGTAGGTTCCCCAGAGCTCCTCTGGAGTGGGACTCTGCCAGCCAGCAAGGGGACTCATGCTCATCCTGAAGAGCTGGCATCCCAGAAAGGAACAAGACATGCCTGTACCCACACACCAGAGTTGATGGGGTCCAGATTCACAGAGACCTGTCAGGCCCCTGTTCCCCACCACCCCAACACCTCTTTTGGGTACAACAGCAGGGCTTGGACCTCAATGACCCTGCCCAATTGGGCTTTACCAGGTCCCTGTATATCCCTTTGCCAGGGATAAGACTAAATCATTAAACACTGAGGTCAGCACAGGCCTAAATGTGCCCTTCAGCCTTGATTTATCCTGTCTGAGTCCTCACAGACCTCCAGAGATGCCTTCTTCATTTCAGGGGCAATGCTGCTCCTCCCTTCGGCACATCGTGCACCACTACTCAGCTCTGGGACAACAGTCCTGAAGTCCTGGTTTCTGCTGACCTGGTGAGACCAAAACAGGCCTGTGACACTCACCCAGCTTTAGCTAGGCAGGCTATCCCTTCACTGAGCTGTGAAAAGTGAGGAACGGCTTTGGATATCTGCCTGGCTTCCACAGGCTTGGGAAAAAAAAACAGAGAAAAGAGCCCCTGGAAGACCCTGGCACATCCTTGGTGTCCTAGAAATAAAGTGACTGTGCTCTGAGCTGTTGTCTCCATGGCTCAGTTACCCTTGACTGCCCAGGTGGCTGCTCCAGGGGCTCCAACAGAGAGAGAGACAGCAGCAGTCAGACCTGGGAGCAGCTGGTCAATTTTCATTTGCCTCTCCCACCCTTTCCATTGCATCTCCAAGTTCTGAGAGAAGACACATTATGCACTCCCCCATGACACCTATCCCAGGAGGGTTCCCTCCACTACCACAAGCTTTAGAGAAGGGGCAGGTTTTCCCTGGCACTTCCCATCCTTTCTGCCTGCTGCAAAGCATGTTGTATATTGGCAGCTCCACCCAAATCCCTGCCAACTTCCAAACATCTGCAACTCCTTAGCATGAGGCATTCTCTTTCTTTATTTCATTGGTGTTGCTGGAGTTAACCTCCCTGCTCCCCAGCTGTGGCCCCACATCCACCACCCAGCATCTCTGCTGGCCATGGTGGCTGCTCAGGGGTGGGTGTGTTACTCCCAGCCCTACAAGTGTTAACCCTGCCGAGCTGTGGGCACACAGCATCAGCTGCTGTCCTCTCATTGGATGGTCTTTTTATTTCAGTGGGATGGTTTCCCCTGAATTTTGTAGCTCTTGCAGAACATTTAAGCTGCTGCTCCTTAACATGGAGAAGCACAACCTCCATCAGAACTGGTGGAAAAAGTTGAAATACCTTCTCCCCATCTTCTGTGCCCCCGGTAGCAGTAGCCAGCTCTTCCTCTCCCTTCCATCTTGCTGATGTCCACCCATCCATGGAGGCTGGATGTCTCCTTGAAAAAATACAGCCACCGACCCTGCCATACTCCCATGGAAACAAGCTACCCTTGGCCCCATGCACCATGCTATGCCATGCCATGCTGTGCCCATAGCTAACCTCCTGCTCTCTGCTATCCCAACCTTTTCCTCCACTAAGCAAATCCTCTTTAAAAGCCCCTTTTTCCCTGCTTACACCTGTGCTGGATCAGGGGAGGGCAGAGATGTGCTGCAGTTCATCCAGGCTGCCCCCAGAGCATAGCCAGAGGCAGAGACCAGAGTCTGTTCTCCCCAGATGCACAGCAAGGGCATGGAGTCTGAAAAAATTATTTGGGAGGTTTTCCATTGGAGGACACTCCTTCCCTGCTCAGTGTTTGGGGCTGGAAAGCTCTCGGAAAGTGAAAGGGGTTGACACTTCTTCTGGCAGCAGAGTTCAGTAGGGGTCAGAGCTAATCCAAGCAGAGCCGACAGGAGGGGAGGGAGGTGGCAGGGGAAGCTGAGCGTTGACACGCTGAGAGGTAAAAGCTGTGTCAGACGCTCCCAGGAGTGAGGAAACAAATGTATAAACAAAACAAAACCAGCTGGGGCTCGTGTGGTTGGTGGTGGGTCTCCGGGGGGCTCAAATTTTATGTTTGGCTGCTGCAGTCAACATGGAGGAAGAGTGGGGCTGGGAGTGCTGCTGTCAGGGGCCACGGTCAATGCAACCAACTTGCAGGAGTTGGATCCAACTTGCAGGAGTTGCAATCAACTTTCAGCTGAGGATCTACCTGGCCTCAAAGCCATCAAGATTCCCAACAGTCCTTGAATCAGCCCATGGATGCTCAAGGCTTGTTCTAGGGCCCATTTCCAAGGGATGGTTGAGCAGGAACTCAGGCTGACAAACACCCTGGAAATCATGTTAGGACCCAAAAACACTTCTGCTCCTTCATCCGTGTTTGCACAAAGCTCCAGACACTGGAAACACAACCACCAAGCCAAGCTCCCCACCCCAGAAGGAGAAAAGATCAGGAGAATTCAACAAAACCTGAGCTTTCACCCTGACAGCCATGCTATGTGGCTCCCATCACATCTGGAGACAGCGTTGGAGCAGCCCTGAAGGGTCCTGGAGGTCCCTGGGCAACAATGTGGCTCTGTAAATCCAACATCTATTATCCAGGGTACCACACACATGTGGAGAACCAGCACAGGTCTAGAGCTCAGGGGAGACCTTCATCTGCCAGTGCATGATTGACTTGGTGTTGAGCCTCAGGCACTGGTCCAAGCCATGGGATGATACTAAGCAGTGTCTGATAATAAAATCAGCACCAGATAGAGAGCCCATTTGTTTCAGATCAAGGGGAATACCAAGATTTTTACAGGTTTGCTAACAAACGGCATTTCTGTGGAGGTATCCGGGCCAAATCCATCTTTCAGCCAGAAGCCTCAGCTCTGACATGGGGAGCTGTGGGCAGAGCATCTCTGTTTTTCAAGCATGCTTTTTGTTCATCTTAACAGAGTGCAGGACTGAAAACAGATCGAAATAATCAAAATGCAGGGGCTTCTAGTGGTTTTAAATGTTTTGGGGGCTGACTTTTTTAACTTGGAGGATTGAAATTATTCATTTCCCGAAAAGGAGTGGAATGCATGGCCAAAGTGATGTCAGGGGCACA
The DNA here is from genome assembly GCA_013396995.1 of Dicaeum eximium. Lineage (NCBI taxonomy): Eukaryota > Metazoa > Chordata > Aves > Passeriformes > Dicaeidae > Dicaeum > Dicaeum eximium. The sequence continues at coordinate 460,245 of VWZP01010272.1, forward strand.
CAGGTGCAGAAGGGCACTTGAATGTCCTGTTCCTCCAGCCTGGCAGGTTCTGCATCATTTGGTGTTGGATGTTCCTCACTAAGCTCCCAGTGCTGACCTATCCATTACATTGGTCCCCAGCCTTGAGACAGGACTGGAAACCCCAGGAACTGAAACCCCCAAGGCAGGATTCCCTTCAGCAGCACCTGCTCACAGAAAATTAGCAATCTGTGAAGGCAAAAATCTGCACAAGCAATTGGGAAGTTTTGAAATATCTTAAAGCTTCTGAGTCTTCAGACCATGCCAATATCACATTGTCATGTTTTCTTCATGGTGGTGGCAGCTAAAGTGTTCCTTTTCCTTGTCAAACCCCCTCAAAAGAGCGAAGTGGAAGCCCTCCAAGTACTCTGACTCCAAGGTCCTGGCCTGTGGTGATTGTAATTTTGGGTTTTCTGAATTTCCTAGCAGCATGCTTGCTAAGGTCTTCTTCATAAGGGAAAGCTCTTGCTTTCCCACCAGAGATTCTGTGAACAATCTAAGCTGTGTCCTATGCTCAAGGACACAGCTCGTGTTTTCTGTTCTGTTCTCATAACATGGGAGAGGAAGCTGCTTGATTATCAGCTCCTCACTTTAGTATCAAGACAGAGAAGCAGAGCATTGTACCAGAAGTATTCTGCGCTAAGCAGAACATTGTAACAGGCTGCATATACAAGGCATTAAGCCTCGGGCCTGGAACATGGAGCCAAATATAATAAAACTATCTTAAGCCTTCTGATACATGGAGGCAAAGTCTTTATGCTTGGGTGAAAACACCACGCCAAGTGGTTACCCCTCAAGCACAGACAACAACAACACTGGCTCTTAGGAGAAACATCTGGAACCGGAGATGACAACCTGGCAGAGCTGCAGTGCAAAGTTGTGGTATCCAGGTCTCTGATGTATCGGCTGCAGGAGACATGGGATGCACTACAGGCTGCCTGAGTCACGCCATCATCCTTTAAACCACTCCCTCTCCCAGTATGCCCAGTATGACTGATAAATCCAGGAGGAGATGAGCAGTGGTTGGGTACATTGCCTGGGAGCAGTCCTGAATGGCCCCACATTGGTGAAGATTCACAACTGCAATTTCTCCACCAAAATTGTCCTGGTTTTGAATCATCACTGACACTTTCACTCCAGCCATCCCCTCCCAGCCCCCCAGGCAGTGGGGGGTGACTGTGTCTGTTTTACAAGCAGGGAGTGAAGGCATCGGCAGTCCCAAACCCAGCAGGAACATTTGTCCACTCAGCAGAAGGACACATTGGGACAATGGGGTGCTTCAGTGGAGCAAAGTCTGGCTGGGACCAAACACAGGAGCNGATGGACCTGAAGCAGAGGGGGGCATGATGAGGGGTTTCTTATACACCAGCTTGCTGCCTTGCCAGGGCCTGACACCCTTCCAAGGACACTTCCAGTAGAAAGAGTACAGTCTTTCCCACTTGCTCCACAGACCGCTGGTGTGGTGTTTATGGTGTCCTAGTCCCCCCATGCACAAATGACCAGAGGCCCCTCCAGCACAGTCCTTAGGGAGACCCCCCAGCCAGCACAAGCCCATTCCCCTCTAATAGTCTGGCAGAGCCAAGACCCTCTGACTGTATGGCATCGGAGGGGTTAAGAAAACTGAACCTGCCACAAGAGATTTGAGCAGAAACTCCACTAGAAACCTTGAAATCCTGTTAATTGATGCCACACATGTGCTGCATTTAACCTTTGCCCTTGCTGTAATACTTTACACAAGTGGCACGAAGGCTGATGCGCAAGGGCAGTCTGCACAAGCCCTAGCCCGCAGTGATCACACCAGACATCCTCCAAGCCAGGGTCCCTTTCTAGGTGCCAGGCACCTCCATCCCAAAGGCACTGGTGAGCCCCCTGATAGGAATTTGAGCTCATGAGCCCTCACACAGGAATCAGCAGCTATTTGTGGGCATGTCCCAGAAAAAGAAAGAGTAATTATTCCATTATTTGCAATAAAACCCCTGCCGCAGTCTCTGGGGAAGCCCAGCCCTGCCAGCTGGTGCCCAGGCAGGCAGCATCCCCATCCCACTGGGTCTCGCCCAGGGATGCAGAGAGGAGCTGCTGCTGCTTGTGGTTAACACTAAGCGTGTGGGACAGCATCTTCCCAGCCCTGCCAATGGGAGATTTGTTCTTTATCACTCAGGAAAATACTGCGGAGTCAAGACTGAAAAAAAAAGGTCAGAGTTATGGTAATTGTTAGCTACTATTACAGCCAGGCAAAGGACAGAGCAAATGAGTCCTCACGACTTTATCCATCCTAAAGTCACCTGCGTAGGTGAAATATTAAAATACAGTCTTGTAACTTCTACCTGATAGGGGTCATGCTTCAAACCAGCTTGTTTCTTCCACTATGCAAGCTTTGGGGTTGGACACAAGAAGGGCATGCTCTGACAGCAGGGCACCAGGAGGAATGAGGAAATGATCTCCAGAGCACGGTAGGAGAAACCAGGATGTGTCACCACTGGGGACTTGCAGGGTTATGTGGTGTCCCTGTGCTGTGATGATGCCCTTCATGCTGCTCCTCAGCCTCAGGAGCTGATACCTCACCCAGCACAGCAGTGGCCAGTTAACAAGTGAGTAATGGGACCCAATTCCCAGCTGGCATGTGGGTAGATATGTGGTGGATCCACCATATTCCCTAGGCTGGGTCCCTCAAGATGCAGAACTCTTGAGTCTCCAGGGCCAAGAGCACCAGGAGCAGCCCACTAGCCCCCCAGCCATGAATGGTGCTTACTGTGCCCCTACTACAGTGTAGGCAGCTGTGAGCTGCTCTTGGACAACCCAGGGGTGGATTAACAGCCTGTGTTTTGCCATGGCTGCTGGTATTACCATCCTCTCTTCACCAATCAAGGGATGCAGAGCCATGACCAAGGTCTCAGCTGAAGAAAGAACTGACACTCTGTATGTTCAAGTGCAATAGCAGCCCTCAGCTTTGGGTGCAGTGGAGGTAAAAGTTTCTGGATGAAAGGAGAGCTAGTATTATTATCCGCACCCATTCCCACTTCTACAACGGCCAGGAAAATCCCTTCTGGTAGAGATACAGGGCAAGGAAAAACACCTCATGATGGGGATCTGGCTGCCAGAGTCACTCCAACCCACAATTGCCTCTCATCCACAAACTGCTCCATCAATGACAACTCCCAAAGGTTTCCCTTCAAGTTCATACCAAAAGGTCGGTTCAAATCCGTCCATTTCTCTTCCTCTTGGGAAGATTTAAATGAGATATCAGAGTTCGTTTCACTGTTTTTGCCTTCCCTCCACAGACTGTTGGGGGATTGTCATGGAGAACCCTAATGCTGGTGCAAAGATGTGCTTCAGGAGAGACACAACCCCTCTGGGTTCTTCCAACCCCCTCTGGGTTCTTCCAACCCTCTGGGTTCTTCCAACCAATCTGAAACCCAGTGACACAGAAGGTCCTGTTGTATTTCAGAATATTTGTGACCAACCAAGCATGTGTCAATCAAAATATCTGGGGGAATAGGACTGTCCTGGGGGAAACAGTGGGCATGACACACAGTGGGGTAGCTTGAGGGCTTCTCAGAAACGCTTTGGGCCACAACTCCGACAAATCCAGGTCTCCAAGAGACCAGCACCAATAGGCTTTAATTAGGCTTCAGTAGGTGCTGCTTGGGAGTGTGCAACCCAAATTTTGGGCAGTGGTGGTACAGGAGATTGAGCGGGTCCCAGCAAATGGGAACCTCCCGCCAGTGTTGTCCCCAGGCAGGAAACCTGCAAGAGCAAATGCCAGCGCGGCTTGCTTTTGACATCAGGAGAGGGAGACGAGGCGGAGAACTTCAGCCTGGGCTAATCGCCCAGGCCCTTGTTTTATCTCCAAATGCTCCTGACGCAGCCATTAGAGCTGCCCGGCCAACATCCCAGGGACGATTGCCTTTGAACGGCTGCTTTGTCTGGTAACTTTATTTACACTTGTGTTGCCAATGTTTATCCACTCTTTAAAAAGCTATTCAGAACGTTTCCCAAATTAACTTCAGATGTGAGAGTAAGGGGAACATTCCTTACATCATATTTCATACACTTTCTTGTTATTTAATTCTTGGAAACTCTTTTTTTTTAAATATAAAAATATTTTTTAAAAAATCTCCAAGGTTTTGGAGAGTATAACCTCTCCCTGTGTGGTCTGTAAAATTTGGCTGTAAAGCTCTTTCCTAAAGTTCACAAACACCATTATAAATCGTCTTCTTATCTTGCTTATTAGGTTTCTGCTTTCACTGACACACATGCTGGGTAAGGAACTGCTCCAAGTGGTCTCCACCACTAATGGGCCTGTGCCCCTGGCAAGAGCAGCTCCATCTGGGAATGGCTGGCATGGATGTCCACAGGAGATGGGGATGAGGTGGAGGGCAATGGAATAGGTGGGATGGCATGGGAGGGAAGGAGTATGTGGGGGGACAGGGTGAGTAAAATAGGATGGGTGTGATGGGATGAGATAGAGTGGGATGGATCAGGGTAGGATGGGACAGGAAAAACAGAAAATGGGGTGGGATGGGGTAAGTAAAATGGAATGGATGGGATGGTATAGGATGGAGTGGAATGGGATAGGGTAAGATAGAATGGGAAGGATGCAGGGAAGTAGAGAATAGGGTAAGTAGACTGGGATGGGTGGGATGCAGTATGATGGGATGGGATAAAGTTATGAGATGGGTCTAGATGAGATGGAGACTAGACCAGACCAGACCAGACAAGAGTATTTGCTTTTCCCTACTTCACCACAAACCTTCCCTCAGATTCCAATCATTTTCCTCTAGGTGCCTTAGAAGAATGAAGCTGACTTTCTGTAGAGAAAAAAGAAGCCCAGAGCAGCCTAGTACTCACAGGGCTCACTGAAGACCCACAGCCAACTGGCAGGAGGGTTGGAGCATGTAACCAGGTCTGCTCTGCACAGAAGCAGCTGCAGTGGCTCAGCAGACTTGAAGTCCATCTTTCAGATGCCTGGGAAGGGGACGCACCATCAGCACCTGGAGCCAACCAAAGTGCCTGTGGACATTACTGCATTGATTCTCCCAGCAATGATGAGCTGAACTGGAAGAAGGCATCACTTACACCCAGGGTTAACCTCTCCATTTCCAGCTGGCATCACCGCTGGCTCCCTTGCAAAAGGCATCACTGTCAGCAGTCAGCTCTTGGCCTGTGGCTTTCCAGCTCTGAGGGAAGTTGAAAGGATTCTTCCCAAGAGGGCAATTTTCACTAAAAACACCAGTAGATAGCTTGAGACAGCCTCCTGAAAACTGTCTATCAGAGCCCAAAATCCTGTTTGGATGCAGCAGCTGTCTGGCTGTCCCTACCTCAGCAATCCTGCCCACAGCCCAGGATGTCCAGCGGAGGAAGTCAAGCAGCTGAAGGAGCTGGAGGAGATCCGGGAAGGCAGACTGTTTCTGCTCCTGGGCCAAGCCAGAGCGGAGTCCGACAAAAACCACTGCATCTCCTGGGACACTGCAGCTGTGAAGAAACCTCTGGACAGGACTAAGGAGGACCTGATGACAGCCAAGGGTTTGGACAGGGAAGAGGGAATCTGAAATGCTGTATTATTTGGATTCAGCAAGCAAGACTTCCATGCAGTTAACACCTACCTTGCCCCAGGGCACAGTGTACCAGAGAAATCCATTCCTGACCAAAAATGGGGTCTGGGGACACAGAGGGCTTTTTGTTGACCCTGCAGCTCTGATGATGAGGGACTGTCGCCCTGAGTTTTAGCCTTCTGATGTTTTAAAAGTTTTTAACGAGGTTTTTCTGTAAACATGCTGATGTTTTTCTAACTGTCCTTTTGTTTTTCATTCCTTTTCCTGGGAGGAGAAAGGTTTGATGGACCTTTTCATTGACCAGTGGTTGGAGAGGTGGTGACCTCTTTCTCCAATCCACGGCCATTCCCAAAACTCTATATAATGTGTGAATCAAAATAAAGTTATTTCTTCTTCGCCTTTTCCCGGGCTGAAGTTTGCTGTGTCTCTGTGATTCGTGTCGTGCTTTATTGTGACAGGGGACAGCTATGCTGATTCCCTGGCAAGGACTTTCCAGGTGGGAGGAGCAGCTGCAGGCCATGTGCCAGGCTGCAGGGAACCATCCCACCAACTTAGACTGGATCTACTCATCCCTGAGCACCTCACCCTGGGCACTCCAGAAGGGACAGAGACCTCCATGGAGGTGGTTGGGGTGAGAGGGCAGTCAAGAGGAATGCAGGGGAGGCTGCAGCACCAATGGTCAGGCGTCCAGGTGAGATGAGGGAAGGGTTTATCACCTTCCCTTGGTGGCAGGGGGGTGGAGGGGTGGTACTGTGGCTTCCTGGCAGGCTCCAAGACATCCATTTACAGAGCACTTGGGGATGCTCAGAAGCGAGGCGCCACACAAGCACGAAATGTCATTACAAAGGATATGATTTAAGACCAGACAGGGCCAGGAGGGGAGGGGGATCCAGTTTGCATGGAAGACTATACAAAATAAATCCTGTCCGAAAGGCTTCCCGCCTCCACAGCAGAAAGTGGAGCTGTATCAGATGGCCTGTCTCTGCCATGCTCTCCTTCTTCCTTTTACAGTCATAAGGAGATTTTGTTTTTTGCTCATCTTTGCTGCAAGACTTGCTGGGTCCTGCCAGCTGATCCATGGCCAAGAGGAATGTCGAGGGAGGAAGGAAAATGAAGAGATCAGATCCCCTCCATGGTGGGACCTCCACAGCCATGTCCTCCCTCAGCTGGGCAACCTGCAGGGTCAGCAGAGGGATGTGGGCATCAGAGGGACATACCACTGACATCGCTGGCCACATGCAAAGGTCAGGAGAAGCTGCAGAAAGGGTAAGCTAGTGAGCCAGAAGTCATGTCCCCAGTATGCCACCACTCCGCTCCTCCCAGCACAGCCAGGCTCAGAGCTTCTCTCCCCTCACTCCAGGTGCCATGGCCACACATCTCCTGCTGCTGCTCCCAGCCCAGGCCTCTGCTCAGGTGATCCCTCTGCTGGAGTGACCTGAACTGCCCTTGCCTTACAGCCTGCAGTGACAGCCCACGGCCACACTGCTGGCACTGTTGACAGCACACAGAGGGGTGGCACACAGAGCCAGCTGCATCCCACCACTGGGAGATGAGCTCCAAAGAAGCTACAGGGAGAGCATTGCTCAAGCCCTAAGTCATCATGGATGTGTAGACATGGTCAGGAAGAGCTGGACAGGATCCAGCCATTTGAGGAGTGGGTGATAGGGAGAGCTGGCCTGCTGCCTCTCTCATCTCACTCCTCTGCCCACAGCCATGCTCAGGTGGACATGGCTGGTGCAGCTGAGGATAGGTCCAGGTGCCCACCCTGCCTGACAGAGAGGGTCTGGCAGCTCAACCTGCCACAGACTGTGTCTGCCCATCACTTAATCTCCATGGTGAACAGGTGATTGTCCTGGGGCAGAAGCAAGGTGCTCAGGGCTCACCAGCCCATGCCCCAGCCTCACTGCTGCCACTGGAACAGGAACAAACCAAAACAGGGTTCCAGTCCTTGTGATGCCCATTCACAAAAAGGGTGGGAAGGAGGATCCTGGTAATTACAGGCCAGTCAGCCTGACCTCAGTACCCAGTAAGGCAATGGAGTAGTTTGTACTGAGTGTCATCACCCAGCAGTTACAGGATGGCCAGGGTCTTAGACCCAGCCAGCAGGGGTTTAGGAGGGGTAGATCGTGTTTGACCAATCTGGTCTCCTTTTATGACCAAGTGACCCGCCTCGTGGATGCAGGAAGGGCTGTGGATGTTGTCTGTTTGGACTCCAGCAAGGCCTTTTACACTGTCTCCCACAGCCCACTCCTGGAAAAGCTGGCAGCCCACGGCTGGGACAGGAGCTCTCTTTGCTGGCTCCAGAACTGGCTGGATGGCCNAGAAAAGGAGACCCAGGGTGACCTTACCACTCTCTACAGCTACCTGAAAGGTGGCTGTGCTCAGGTGGGGTTGGCCTCTTTCTCCAGGCAGCAACTGACAGAACCAGAGGACACAGTCTCACGCTGCATCAAGGGAAATACAGGTTGGATATCAGGAAAAGGTTCTTTACGGAAAGATTGATAAAGTACTGGAATGTTCTGCCCCGGGAGGTGGTGGAGTCACCATCCCTGGATGTGTTTAAAAAAAGACTGGATGTGGCACTTGGTGCCGTGGTCTAATTGAAGTGTAAGGGCACAGGTTGGACTTGATGATCTTAAAGGTCTCTTCCAACCTACTGATTCTGTAATTCTGTGATTCAGTCAGCAGGAATCCCCCCCAATACTTGTCCCCATGGCTGCAAATGCAACAAAAGGAAATTGTGGCCAAAAGGATTTGCCAAAAGTGCTGCTTCTTTTATTTTTAGGGACATTTCAAAGTTAAAATTTCTCATTTTCAGCTTTGCTGTGAATTTTTTCCTCTTTCCCCACACAGGACAGGGAAGAAGTCAAATGCTATTTCCACAGGAAAGTAAACGTTCTACTCTCCCCTTTCCCATGTATTTTCTAGGAAGGAGAAGAAAATCTTGATAAAACTAGAGGAAGGGGAAGCCCATTGAAATAAAATAGCCAGCAGCAAAGTCATTGGGAGATGTTAAATGAACAAACAAATGGTTCATTGCTCTTAAATTTCAGACCAAATTGTCTCTGCAGAGCACGTGGACCTCCATCCCCACCAAAGCTCAGGCAGGAGAAGAGAAGGAGGTTCTCTTTGGCTTCTCTTGGTGATGCCTCTTGAAGCCATTCATGCTCCTTCATTCACCTCTGTGGTTTCCCCATTTTGCCACAAAGAAGGGGAACCCTTTTCCCAGGAAAGCTGCTTCCAAGGTCTGGATTGTTTTCTTTGTCCATTGGCTCTGAAGGAAGGTGAGGAGATACAGCTCCTGGATACCTCTCTGATTTGGCCTTAAGTCAAGCAAGACAAACCCTGGCTTGCAAGCAGTTTTAGTGAGAAATTTGCGACCCTAATTAGAAAAATAAGGGCATATTCACACAACATATAAATATAACACAAAGGTTAAGTTGAAAGATCCAAGGTCTAGAGAGGAGAAAAACCAAAGGGCTCCGCATTCCTGTTGGTCTTTGGAGACAGGTCCATGCCTGGGGAAGTTCAAGCTTCTCCAGCTCTCCAGGGTCGGCAAAACCTGTGCTGAGACTCTCCAGTGAGCAGACTTGCTCCCACGGTTACTGGCATTTCCTAGTGAGGGAAGGTCTGGGAAGCACTGCAAGAAAAACCTTTTGCAAAGTATTTTGGCACCCTTGCTTCCAACAGGGATGCAGAAAATACAAAGGCCAGAAAACCTAAAAAAAAAGCGGAGGGGGAGGGGGGCTAACTGAAAGTTTCAAGCATTAGCAAGTTTGACTTGGGGGTGGTTCAAGTTGGAGGTGAAAGTTCGGGCGAGGTGCTCTTTCTCCATGAGTCAGAGCATCCGGAGTGGCAGGAAGCTGAGGATCAAGAAGCAGCTGTCATGGGCAGAGACTTTTACCAGAGCCAGCCCCTGGGCCCAAGCGCTCTGTCTGGCCAGGGCAGCCTGCAGCTGGGAGCTGAGCTTAGCCCCGTGCAAGGCGTTGGAGCAGGGACAGGGGTGACAGCCCAAGCAGCACGTGAGACACCGTGATGTGGGCACGAGGGTCAGGCAGCCGCTGGCAGCGCTGCCTCTGTGGCTCAGCAGCTGGAGATGAGCCCAGGGTGACCTGCTTTCCCTATGAACCTCTAACAACCTGCCTCCACTCACCACGAAGCCAGACACCCACTGAGACGCGGCCCATGTCCCCGGGTGACCTCGTGACACTGCCGGGGAAACACCTGAGCTCCGAGAACAGCACTGGGACTCACTGGAGAGCAGGGCAGCAGAGCAGGGTGAAGGACAGGGGCTAGATGCTGTGCTAACGGCTGGCACCGCTCCCCTCTAAGAGACTCTGGGGACTTCTGGAATTCTTCAACAATGGAAAATTCCTTCCTCTCCCTAAAAAAAATAAAGTTAAAAAAAAAAATCCCTCAACTTGGGCAAACTGAACCTTTTTTGCTTTGATTCTGACTTCCCTTGATTTTGACTTTTCCATTTTGCCTCAGAAAACATCATGAAACAGCAGATTACGAAGTGCTGTTTTTTCCCTAATCTGCCCTGGAAATGGCCTGTCCTGAATCTGCTGAAAGGACGTGTTCTAATATGGCCAGAAAAAATATACGGAAAATAGGTTTCAAATCCATACAGTTTCCCAGAGCTCAGCCATGCCATGCTGCTCAACACTGCATCCTCTCATTAGCATTTTGCTGACTGACCACGCATGCAGCACTTCTTTCCTGCTATAACACCACATTAGCATCCCTTGTTCTGCTCTTCAGCCAGAGACTGTACTCCAAACTCTTAGACATTCCCTAATTTTGGGTGTCTTACAATTTATGCTCACAGGGTTTTGAGAAAGAGGCTTGCAGACATAGATGCTTGAAGGAGCTCAGAGACTGTGTGAAGGCAGAACCAGCACCTTCATTTTGCAAGCACCAAGACAAGCCAAGGATGAGGCTGCTGGTGGCTGGTGTGCCTGCCCAGTACTTCCACCTGACAGAAATGGATATAAAGAAGGCTGGAGGGTTTGTCAGGTCCCAAGTGGAAGCTGCAGTTGACCCTGGTAAAGGCCTTTTGCTCAAGCCCCAAGGTGGCCCCACGATAGCGCAGGCTGGAGCCCATCCTGAAATCCTCAGCCCATCCTGAAGACTTGCTTTCCACCAGAGTTGAACCCAATGAAAGCAGGAGACACATGAGCATCCCTAAAACAACCTGCAGATTGGGAAGAGTCTCTCCCAATCTGCTCTGCTCTTCAAAACCAGTGCCAGTCCCTGCCTGTCCAGCAGTACCCATTTCTTGGAAAGGCCTTGAATAGGGAAGAAAACAACATATGCAACCCAGTTTACAAAAACAAAGCCCAAACAAAGGCCATAAAATCTATTAATTAAGAGAACAAATAAGCTGAATGCCCATTAGGCTGCACATATTAGGTAATGACAAGTAGTTCGCAATAACCACTTCTGAATGGACTTCACCCAGTATGCATTTAATTAGGGTTTAATAAAGCAACAGCATGTTCTTAAAAGCCAATTAGAAACATATTCACTGAGGTTTAGAAGCTATGTAATAGATGCCTGATAGGAACCAGATACATGCTGATTACACAGCTATTAATCCTCAATAAAGGGTCTAATAATCATTTTGTTCTTCAGGAGCAGGCAGCTGCTTTATTAAATCTTAATGAAACGCATACTCAGGAGCTTTCCTTCAAAGCCAGTCTGTATTAGGAAGATGGGTTTAGAAGTGGCAGTCTGCTGAGAGAAAGGACCCCCTCCTCATCACCACCTCTACCACCATGGCAGTGGGATTGAGGCCAACTCTGCTTCCAGAGCAGGCAGTTCCTGTAGAAGTGAGAGATCACTGGGTCTGAGAGCACCATGAGACATTTCACCCTGAGCTGAACATTTCCCTGCACAGGGAAATGTCTCCATGAACCAGGCTATCCATTTGATTATTGGCTCTATGTCCAAAGCATCCCTGTGCCAAAGATCCCAACTCACATCAGGAGGGGAGCAAGGCCCTGGGGTCAGTGAGGTGGTGCCACATTCCATGAGGATCAGCTCAGCCACTTCTCCAGAAATTCACCTCCTGCCTGTATTCATGGCTGCCCAAAAAGGAGTGACTGAAGTGATCTCCCTTCCACCATCCCCCAAAGAGGAGCTGGTTTGATTGAGGGTCTGGGCCACTAAGGTTGTGGCTTTCTGCCTTGCCTTTAGGATTGGAAGTTGATCTAAAACCTGGCAAGCAATTATTATGTTCCCATGGACACGCATCAGAACAAGCCATGCCCACACCTTTCTACCATAACTCGATTGGAAAGCCCACAAAATGCAGGCTTAAAAACTGACACATTGCAAAAACTTTTCATAAACACCCATCTGTGTTTTCACTTGCTGTTTTCCCGCCCCTCTATCACATGGGCTTGGGTTTTCCATGTTGCTGGAAACTTCAGTAACTGCAGTTGGGATGCAGCTACACTTCACCCCTACACTGACCTGAAGATGAAGATGTCCGTGGTCCTCACCCTTGGAGCAGAGACCACCCCAACACAACAGCTGAGCATCAGCTTAGAGCTGGCAGCCCATCCTCCTCTGCTGCCCAGGAGGATGAAGGCACAGCCTGCCAGAGCTGGTGCAACAGGGCCAGAACCAGCTGGCAGCACCAGGATGGATCCAGGCCCCACAGCTGGAAGTAGCACCATCCAGCAGCACAAGGCTTTGCCTAACAGTTCAGACTAGAACTGAGAGGTGCAGATCCTTGTGTGGTCCTATCTGAGGGCAAGCCTGGCTCCCAGCCAGTAGCCCCTGTTAGTCCATCAGGACTGAGCAGTGTTGGGACTGGCAGTCTGGCCACAGAGAGGCCATGGCACTGTAGGGGCCCCATTCCCTCCCCCAGCTCCAGCTCCCAGCCTGGTGCTGAACTTTGCAGAGGATCAGTCAGGGCAGTTCATGGGAAGAGCAGCTCAGGGCAAGAAGCAATGGGAATGAGAGGGCATGGGTGGTGGGGTGGCTCCTGCAGCCCTGAATTTCAGCTCTCTGCCGGGCTCCCCTGGGGAGGGAATGGATAAAGTAGGGAAAATACCTGCTTTATCCATTACATCCATTACATCCAGGGATACACATGTGACATCCCGAATATGCTGCCCTCTTGAATCCTCTCAGTGGTCCTACACTCTAATTAGCTCAGTTGAGCTCTGCCTGCTGCTCCCATGGCAGGCAGGGGGTCTGGCTCACTCTGACAGGGCAAAGTGCCTCCAAGTCCCCTGGCTGTAGGGCTTTGCAGTCAGGAGAGCAGCTTGGAGGGGCAATGCCACCTGCCCACAGCTGTGGGGCCAGGGAGGGCACCCTCAGAGACCTCCTGTCTTCACAACAGGACTGCCTCCACCTGCTCTCCTGTCTCTGAGGATCACTCGCTCCTCCTCACCCAGGCTCATGCACACCACCCTAGGGCACCTGAGTTCCCCCTTTACCCAGACCCAGATAATTTTTTACAGAGAAGAGCCCCCAGAATACCCATCTGGAAGTCAAGTCAGAACTTGAGCCACACTAGACAGCGCAAGGCAGGAGTCTTCAGCAAAGGTGCTCTCATGTGGGGTCTGCCTTGCCCAATGTCCCTCCCTTGTGTCCCATTTCCTAGTTTGTTGGGTCCTACATTCAGAAAGAATGCTAAGAAAAGGCAAAAAAAGAATTATTTTGTTGGGAGCTCACAGGGGTGCATTTAGAGACACCCCACAAGACTACACCAAAAGGACTAGAGCTGTGTGTCCAGCCCTGCCAGATCACAGAAAAACTCACATGAGACCTTCCCAGGAGCAGTTAGCTTATGGACATCCAAATCACCGCCTTCAACAGCCACCCACACATCAACATTTCTCTCATGGCTTTTTGAATCAAACATGGTCAACTGGTAGTGTAAAATAAGCCTGTCTGTTGGTTAACTCTGAATAAAAGCTGTAGCTGAGGCACCACAGATCACAAGCTGGTCTCAGTCCTGCAGGGGCTGCTAGCAGAGACAAGAAGGGTTTGTCACATGGCAATTAGCTGCAAGGAATCCCCAAAACCCTCCAAAGCTGTTACTCACAGCCTTTGGCCTTTGCAATAAACTTACCACTGTTCCCTGTTTCAGCTGGCAGCTGGTCCTCATTTCTAGACCTGTTTCCTTTCTACTAATTAATCATCTCCAAATGTGTCTCTGCCTGAACGTGTGACCAGAAACACAATGTCAGGACACACTCTTCAAGACCCAGTTGTGCTGCATGTGAGGAACCAGGAGTGTCAGTGGCGGAGCTGGGATGACCCTCTGTGGCCACCCCTGTGGTCACCATGCTGCTGCACACAGGCAGGCCCCACTTTACTGCATGTCCTGAGCACAGGCAGCTCTTGGCAGGGACAGTGGATGGAGTGGATTGATGAGGATCAGCCTGACCCCAGCACCCCACAGAGGGAGGCAAGGGTTGGCCCCCTTTTCACATGGAACTGCAGCTCCTCTCCAGGCAGAGCTGGGGCTGAATTCTCAGGGGTAAAAAACTGGTTCAGGAGACAAAAGAAACAAAGTGTGGATGAAGAACTCTGCAGAGCTGGCCCAACAAGGTCAGCTTGACTTATTACCCACAGATGACACACCCTGAGCAGAGCTGTCTGCACAGGGAGCCAGCCATGGGGAAACAAGAACAGGGACTCACGTCCAGGATACCAGAGCCAGTGGCCACCTCAGTCCTGAACAGAGGAGCTGGGACCAGAGACCACTCCAACACCCTGAGCTCTGCTGCTTCAGCTCCCTTCCTCTTGGAACAGCTGGAAGGAACCAAAGTTTTTCTCTTATTATCTTGGATCAGAATTGCACAGTGAAGATGCTCCAAGGCCACCTGTGCTAGGACATTCACAGAGTCTCACAGCAGAACAAGTAAGCAAAATGAGGGGAAGCTTTCTGATCTTTATGCACCTGACACTCTGATGCAGCAGTAAGCATGAAGTTGCCCTTCCCATCCAGGTTTGTGATCATTCCTCATGGCCATGGCCTCAGGCAGCAGCACCGAGCCTCTTCTCTGCTGCAGGTGGGCAGACCACAGAGGAGTGCTGGGGATCATAAAGCTCTGCAGATGAAGGATGCCAAATAAACAACCTTTTTGACATTTAGTCTCTTTTCAAATGGTAATCTGTATTTTGAAGATTTTATAGAACCAAGGAGGATTTTGTGCTATGTTTTTCCAGCTCTGCTTCCAAACCTTATCTACCCCAATAAGCAGCTGGGGTTAACCTCCAGAAAGGGAAAGGTTGAAATTCCCAAGCAGAGGCCAGTTCCAGAGATGATGAATCCTTGGTACAAGGCTATAATATGTAAGTGCCTTAGGTTTCTGCGGGTGAAAGAACTGTGGGGAGGCAGGACTCTCCCCGTGGTAGGATCACTGTCCTTCTTTAGGATCCCAGATTCAGTGTTGTAGCTCAAGTCTGCAGTGCTAGCCTGAAAATTGGGTGGTAAATAGACTTGAGTGAGACATCAGTATATCCTGCCTCCAGGCCTGCTGGAGATTCAAGGGGTTTTCCTGTAAGAGCAGAGGAAGAGCAAGCCAGAGCCAAAGTAACATCCACACCAACACACACAGGAATGAGCTGGTTGTGTTGGCCGAGTCACAAGAACATTAAGGTCATGGTTTTGTTGGGACAGGGATGATTCCCATCCCACCCCAGGAGCAAAGCCATGGGGTTGTTGTCCCCTGAGCAAAATATATACTCATTTAGCTCCAGAGGTTATACAGTTCAAGAAGTGTTTCCCTTGTGCCACTGAAGGAGGACCCCAGAAAGTTCATGCCTGTCAGTCTCGCTTCAGTGCCCTGTAAAATCCTGGAAAATATTATTCTGGGAAGTATTGAAAAATACCTGTAGGACAATGCCAGCATCAATCACAGCCAGCACAACGTCATGAGAAGAAAGTCCTGCTTGTCAAACCTGATTTCCTTCTAAAGCAGAGTAACCCAGCTGCTTGATCTAGGAAAGCCACTAGATGTGATCTTTTTGGACTTCTAGGACAATGCCAGCATCAATCACAGCCAGCACAACGTCATGAGAAGAAAGTCCTGCTTGTCAAACCTGATTTCCTTCTAAAGCAGAGTAACCCAGCTGCTTGATCTAGGAAAGCCACTAGATGTGATCTTTTTGGACTTCAGCAGAGTTTTTGAGGTAGTCTCTGCCAGGATCCTTCTGGACAAATTGTCCAGCCTACAGATGCCTCACAGGTCAGGCAAAAAGAGGAACAGTGAGTGAGGTGACATCAGACTGGTCTTCAGTCACTAATAGGGTTCTGCAGGGCTCCATCCTCAACCAAGTTCTCTTCAACATCTTTGTTAATGGCTTGGATGCAGGACTTAAAGGAATACTGAGGAAGTTTGCCAACAACATTAAATTGAGAGGTGCTATTGACTCCCTCAAAGGCCCTGCAGAGAGACCTTGACAAATGAGNCTACAGATGCCTCACAGGTCAGGCAAAAAGAGGAACAGTGAGTGAGGTGACATCAGACTGGTCTTCAGTCACTAATAGGGTTCTGCAGGGCTCCATCCTCAACCAAGTTCTCTTCAACATCTTTGTTAATGGCTTGGATGCAGGACTTAAAGGAATACTGAGGAAGTTTGCCAACAACATTAAATTGAGAGGTGCTATTGACTCCCTCAAAGGCCCTGCAGAGAGACCTTGACAAATGAGAGATGAGCAATCACCAACCATGTGTAATTTAACAAAGGCAAGTGCCGGATTCTGCACCTGAGACAGAGCAGTGAAGAGTGTTGCCTTGAGCCAGATCTTATGAGCTCTCAGCGATCCCTTCATACCCGGAATAGCCCAGCTACCCGGATGGCTTCAAAATGAGCAGGATGGCTCTTGAGGCGGTGTTTGAAACAGAAAAGGGTTTAATAAGAAACAAAATAACAAACTCTTTACAGAGAAAAGCCGTGCCAGGGCAAGAGATGTTTGCTCCTCCTAAGCAGCCCACAAAAGCGATCAAATCTTTTGTTCTGTCCCTTTTCTACCTAATAGCTCGGGCGGGACTTTTTGGCTCTACTCCAATCCAACAACCCCAAGTTTGAGGTGAAGGGCAAAGGGTCCTATGAGGTGTCCCTAGTACCAAATTTGGAGAGAAGTTTCTGGAGTTTTTGCCTTTTTTAGGAGACAAAGAGTACCTGGAAATTCTATTGTAATTTGGTCGCCCTGTCAACAGGAGGCACACTGCTACAGAGCAGTCCTGGTTGTGTATATGGACTGGGAAGGAGATGCTGGAGAGAAGCTGCAGGAAGTGACCTGGGGGTTCTGGTTGAGGACCAGTTGGAGCTGAGTCAGCATTGTCCTGGAGCCAGGAGGGAAATCCCTGTCTTGGGGGCATCAGGCAGTTGGGCCAGGGAGGGGATTGTCCTGCTCTGTTTTGCACTGGGGTGCCCTCACCTCAAATCCTATGTGCAATATAAAAAAAACATTAACCCATTGGAGAGCATCCAAAGGCGGTCACAAGGATGGGGAAGGGTCTGGAGGGGCCATATGAGGAGCAGCTGGGAGCACTTGGTGTGTTCAGCCTGGAGAGGAGGAAAACTGAGGGGAGACCTCATTGAGCTCTTCAACATCCTCCCGAGAGGCAGCGCAGGGGCAGCTCTGATCCCTTCATTCTCGTAACCAGTGACAGGACTCAAGGAAATGTCTGGATCTGAGGGGAGGTTTAGGTTGAGTATCAGGAAAAAGTTTTTTTATCCAGAGGGTGGTCAGGCACTTGAACAGACTCCCAGGCAACTGATCACAGCTCCAAACCTGTCTGAGTTGAGGGAGTGTTTGGACAATGGTCTCAGGCACAGAGTGGAATTCTTGCAGTGTCCTCCATAGGGCCTCGAGCTGGACTGAATAATCTTTATGGGTCCCTTCCAATTCAGCATGTTCTATGATTCTATTGTCATAAATGATTAGGTCAAATTCTTGCTTTTAGAAATAAAAATATTAAAGATGTTGATATTGAAACAAAATTACAAAAATCCAAAGGTCCGGCAGCCTAGTAGGGACTACTCTTTGTCACACACCTGGGTGTAGCACACTAGTCAAAGGAATTAGCAAAACAAAAGGCATCGCCCAGNTTTGTCACACGCCTGGGTGTAGCACACTAGTCAAAGGAATTAGCAAAACAAAAGGCATCGCCCAGCCAGGTAACGACCCATTTCTACTTAACAATGAGGCAGGCAGGTGTGTGATAACCATCAAGAGCCAGGCTACTCAGGGCTATCAAGACAGTTACAGCCAAAGTGCAGTTTCCCCGTAACTCACAGAATGCAGGGTAAAAGCCAGCACACCCACTATACAAGGGGAATATGCATATTAATGCATATTCTGGTAAGGGACACGGCGGACATCACCGATCAACCAACCATCACCGGCCACCGACTTTGAAAGAAGGGACATCATGCAGCCAGGAAGCCTTTTGTCCAGCCGTGGACCAAGAAAAGAAACCAACTAAATATGAACAGGATTGAGGAATTTCTGCCTGAGGCTGGAAAAACTGTATAAAACCGAGGACACTGAGGCAGCAAATTGTGACATGGGGGCGGGGCTTGTCGCGGTAGAGGGCAAGCTAGGTGTCACCCAGAATCAATTCTGCTTCTCAGGGCTGTCCGTGACTGTCACGCGGTCGCGAAATAAAACCTATTATTTTTATTAATTATTAATTTGGCTATACTGGACTATTCATTTATAACACTATGATTCTATGATAAACACTATTCAAATACCACCATACAGATCCCATCCGTCGCTAGTGTCACTGCATGGGTTAGATCACCCAAGGCAAGCAAGGGCACTAGTTGAGCAAGCCAGCATTTCTTCATGCTGTAAATAAGCCTGAACCTTGCCAGATCAAATGTCACAGGGGCTGCAAGCCCTAGACCTTCTCTAGAAACCACCTTCACCAGGGCCCTGTTGAATGGAGAGGACTCAGCAGCTACAGGGCAAACAGATCTCTGGAGCCATCCTCAGAGCCTCTGGCTTCTTCTGCCCATGGCATAGCCCTGTTGCAACCTGCCCCACTACAGGCAGTGGGCTGTACCTACCAGCATCACATGCTCTGGTCCAGAGGAAACTGCTGGAGCTGATTTGGGGGAGGTTTACCCTGTGTGAGAAACGACTGCTCACTTTAAAAATTTAAAAGGTTTATTCAACCTTAACAAAAATACAGCAAAAGGACTAAATAAGGAAAAACAGGCCTGGGAGCTGCCCTCATGCCTGCCTACCACATGGCCGGCTCATCTACAAGATGGCTGCTCCGCCTTTTATACCCTTGGTGTGGCAACAGGCAACCTTAACCCCTCCCAAAGTCTGTCTGTTAACTCTTCGTCGCTGTCCATTGGTGTTGACTGCTTTCTTGTAACTTGATTGGGGCTCAGGGTTGCCATGCCATGCCTCTAGTAACCAGCCTGCCTCTCCTCAAATGCCTGTACTACCAGGACTACAACAATGCTGGGAGTGGGACATATTGTAGTAACGCCACTCCTTAATTGTGAGAGCCAACAACCTCATTACTCATCTATAACAAACCCCCCTTTTTCTAAGTTGTTTGGCTCAAGCAATTAACTCTTATCTCTGATTTTGATAATTTACTCTCACTCCTCAGAAAGAAATAATTGAATGAGTTATGCTAGCAGCTGTTGATGTGGGTGAGGACAAAGGGAACATAGACAATTTTCAGGTTCTCTTTAGGCCTGCTTTTGATGAATTTGTTGG
Organism: Dicaeum eximium; assembly: GCA_013396995.1. Classification (NCBI taxonomy): domain Eukaryota; kingdom Metazoa; phylum Chordata; class Aves; order Passeriformes; family Dicaeidae; genus Dicaeum; species Dicaeum eximium. The sequence continues at coordinate 479,538 of VWZP01010272.1, forward strand.
ACAAACTAAAAGGAATCATAGAGGTCTGGTATGGCCTTTTTGCCACCTCCTTACCATGCCTACAGGATTGCTGCCCGCAGCAGGGCTATGGAATCTTCTCGGTGGCGAACACGGGTCAACCCAGTCTTGCCCTCTGTATTTTTTGTCTCCCCAATCATACTACTCTAGCACTTCTTAAGGTTCTCTATGTACCTCTCCTCAACAGATGCTTGCAACTTCTATCTATTAAAGCAGGACAATTACATCAATGGCAGGTACGATTCAAACTCCCTGACCAAAGTATTAAAAGAGTCCTTAAGCTGAGTGGTGGGAGCTTGACTTCATCATTTTTTTCTTCAGACTTCTTGATGCTTTTTTGGTTAGCTCTCTGTCTCTGCTTGGGAGCTGCACAGCCAATTCAGTGGTCAGCAGTACCTGAAAGGGACCTCCCTACTGAGGAGTTGGAAGCTGGTAATATTCTACAGAGGAACAAGCACCAAAAAGCGCAATCCTTGCACCCCTACCCAAAAGGAGTGCCAGAAAAGGAGGAAAAGCAGCAAAGCTCCTGCAGCCCGGTTCTGTGCAGGGCAGGAGGAGGAAAGCCTCAGAAGCAGGGCCAGTACTGGGGCTTATCACTGAGGTCTAGTCCCACAGCCTAAAAGCTGCACAGCCCTGCAGGGACACAGGGACAGGATCTGGGGCCCTCCACAGACAGTCATGGCAGAGGGGTCACACTGGGGACTTGCTGGACAAGACAGAGCAGCTTTCAGACCAAGGAATGGGGATGAGCTTCAGCAGCACAGCGCAGCCACTGCTGTCGCTGTCCCCAGGCTGGGGTAGAGTGCAGTGAGGGGCTGCTTCCTCTACTCTGTCCCACGGTCTGTGTATTGGGTGAGATTAAGTTCATCACCATCCCTTCTGCTCTCCTACAGGGGCTGTAAAAGGACCCAAGGCTTCTAGAGCTTAGGTTTAACTCAGCTCAAGGAGTATATGGAGACCTTCTGTAGGTCTCCATGTAGGTTTTGGTTCACCAATTCTAAAATTTCTTAATTTGAATTTTTCCTGGCCAATGCACCACTAAATGTGCTTGTCAGTTCTTGTCAATCACCAGAGCACTCACTTTTCTGCTGTGAGATAGGATTAGCAGAAGGGCAAAGCAGTCTCAAAACTTCAAGAAAGTATAAAGTTTTATTAACAGTAACTAAAAGGAAAAAAAAGAAGGTAAGAATCAAAACAAACCCTTCAGACACTTCTCCTCCCCCCCCCCACAACCATTTCTTTCCTACTGCCAATGTAAAGAAACAGAACCTAAAATTCCAGTCAGCTCTTTACTTATAAAATAGTGTTTCCTCAACT
>VWZP01010273.1:0-32340 GCA_013396995.1 Dicaeum eximium
TATATATATGATATATATAATATTTCATTATTAAAAATAAAATGGAATTCAAATATTACCAAAGGTTGGAGATATGTATGTTTTAAAATTCAATAACTTGCATGTTGTAAAGTGCTGCAGGAGTAGATGTAAAGAATGTAGACAAATAGTTCTTTTGGATTTTCTCCTAGCCATTGCATGCCATATATATAAGCAAGATTAAATTGAAAAAAAAAAAAAGAAGAAGATACAGCATTTTTGTCAACTAAAGAAGAAAATGGCAGCTCTTAGATGCTAACTTCTATCTACAGGCATAACACAACCATAGCAATGGGTATTTCTACACAACTTTCTGATAGCTCAGTGGTAGGTTTCATTTTGTTTGGGATTTCAGTGCCACCCTTTCCAGTGTCTGTCTGCGCTGCATTAGACAAAACCAAACCCTAACAGCTGTCATGTGCAATTCATTCTCCCTCTCAGCCTGTCCCTGAGGGAAGAATTGTGTGCACTGGAGTGTTTTCTTTTTGATAGGCTTCTGCATCTTTTTTGAATGTACATGTTTTTCTCCATTTACATTACAGAAAAGAAAGCCAAGAGAATGTGCCTCCCACATGAGGAGAAGTAATGCATGTGGAAAGATTTAGGAAAGGTAAGCGGAGCTGGCCATGCACAGACTTGATAGGCTGTACTAACCTACTGCTTTTAGTAAATCTGCTTCATACATCAGCACAGAAATATCCATAGCACCACATATGGGATTCATCCTATTTCATGGAAGTTTTTTTAGAAACTAGTTAATGAAAAGAGTTGTCTTTTCAGCTAAGGTGAAAGGACTGAGAATAAAGTGGTGTTTTTCTCTAGGTAAGGTAGCACTACTTGGTTCACCTAACAACTGTTACAGTTTCAGAGGCACGTCAAGAATACGCTTCTACATTGGCCATAAACTAAACAAAAAAAAAGAGCACAATTTTAGGAGGTTTTATCATTAATGTGTGTTCAGTGAAGAGAAAAATAAAGAAGACAATCCAGTATTTTCCCCTTGGCCTGCTCCATGGAGTATGAATGATTGTACAGTGAGGTCAAGGTATCATCATTACACTAATTTCTCAGAAGCATGTGAAAAACATACAGGGAAATTCAAATGCAGAATTATTTTCAGAATTCTGAAACATTTTAAGCTGGGATATTTATATCCTGAGCACACTTTGAAAAGCTTATTTTAAGAAATAAGAATACACTACTCCTACCTAGTCAGACTAAGCTGAAGAGAATTTCTACCTTAAAATTAAACTGTTTCATTACAAAACAATTAGTTCAAATGCTTTGAGAATTGGCTTCAGCAATTACCTCTATTATGCAATTCCTTGTCTGCACAATAGAAATGTTTCCATTTGTTTTCTCCTGTATCTGCACTTCACAAGAACAGGTATTGCATATATCAGCTAAGTTGTAAGCTTTTTAAGCAAATTCCACGGTTGTGTGATCTTCCTTTCTGCATCAGTATCCCAAGGCACATCAGATTTATTGATTTGTGATATGAATTCTGCTTCTAGATGTTCTAATATTTTCTGCTTTTTTTTCAGTACTTTGTCCGATCAAGGTTCAAAGCTGGTATTTTATCATACTACTTGCCAGACTGCAGAAGCTTCTTAACAAGAATGTATTCAGCACTAAATATATTGAGAACAGTAGTTTGGGTAGCAAAATAGTATTCAGGAAAAACTTAAGTGAAAAAGCATATTACAGACTGTACTAGGTGGTATAAACCATAAATAGGAGTCCATGCTCCACAGAGCTCCATTTTACAGCCACTCTGCTTCAATGTCTTCAGAAATTATTTGAATGCAGGGCAAGAAGATACACTAAGTAAACCTGCTGACAACATCACACTGGGAGGAGCTGTTGACCTGCTTGGAGGCAGTGAGGCCCTGTAGAGAGAACGTGAGAAGTTAGAGGGCTAAGCTACCACCTATCATATGAAGTTTAACAAGGGCGAGTGCCAGATCCTCCAGGTAGAACAGGACAAACATGAATGTATACACAGACTGGGGAACGAGGGGCTGGAGAGCAGACCTGCAAATAGAGCTCTGTGTGTCCTGGTCCATGGCAAGTTGAACATGAGTCAGCAGTGCCTTGGCAGCCAAAATGCCCAACCCTGCCCTGGGGGGCATCAGGCACAGCATGGCCAGCCAGGCAAGGGAGGGGATTGTCCTGCTCTGCTCTGCGCTGGGCGGTCTCACCTTAAATATTGTGTGCAGTACTGTGTCACAGTATAAGAAGAATATAGAGCTATTGGAGAGCATCCAAACAAGGGCTACAAAGGTGGATAATGGTCCAGAGGAGAAGCCATCCAAGGACTGCTTGGGATGACTTGGTCTCTTCAGCTTGGAGGAGACTAAGGGGAAACAGCACTGCAGTCTACAACTTCCTCATGAGGGGAGGAGGGCTTGGGGATGTTGATCTCTTCTCTGTGTTGACCAGTGACAGCACCTGAGGGAGTGGCCTGCAGTTGTGTCACAGAAGTTTAGGTTGGATACTAGAAAAAGTTTCTTCACCCAGAGGGTGTTTGGACACTGGAACAGGCTCAGCAGGGCAGTGGTCACAGCACCAAGGAACTGACAGAGTTCCAGAAGCATTTGGACAATGCTCTCAGACACATGGTGTGACTCTTGAGCTCATCCTGTGCTGGTCCAGGAGCTGGACTCAGTGACCCTTGTGGGTGTCTTCTAACTCAGGATATTCTATGATTGTGCTACCATTGCTGCTATTAGCTAAGTCCAGTTTTGGTTTTCATTGCTGTTACATTCATGCTTCTAGTAAGATTGTGGGTAATTCTATGTTAAGTAATTAACTACAACAAAATATATTCTGCATAAAATGCAGGGTTTCCATCACCTTCCTCAGAAACAGACCTAAAAAAATTGAAAACTTTTTACCTTACAAAATCTAATTTACAAAAACTAAAGTATCTTGACATTTTGGGTTGAACTACTTGTCAAAACAGAAAGAAAGCACAACAAGGAAAAACATAAACCTCAAATGCATGGTGAGATTATCCATATGGAATATAAGGTATCCTGTTTCAATCCCTTGCTTTGAAAAGTTCAATAACTTCATGGTACTACTTAGTTTATTCTACTGCTTTAAATTAATAAGGAAATATTTATTCTAGTCAATCTGAAGACTTCTCAGTTTCATCCTAGTGAAAAATAAAATTAAATTATTCTTGGATCTCTCAGAGTGAAACTGATGTTTTCCAGCTCTGACTAATAGGTACAGGTCATTGTCTTGGAATCTGTTTTCCTAATAAAAAGCAACTGCTTTAACAGTGTTGCTTCTACAATGTGTCACAGATTATTTACCTAATTGTCTTACTCATGGCTTAAATAGCAAGGTATTACTGACTTCTAGGGGAAGGAATTAACTTCTTTCCTATTCATTTCTTTATATGCCATTCTTCATTCTACTTTTCAAAAAGCAGGAAAAATACAGTTAAAAGCACATTTTTATCTTTACTTGTATCTCACCATCTGCACTATGGATTTACAGCCTTTATGAAAGGACAGCATCTCCCACACATAATCCTTCTATCTCCTGCAAGGCTAATATTTACCACATCTCTCCAAGACCCTCAGAATATGATTCATTCCAGTCACTCAAAGAGCAGTAGGTCAAATGCATACAGGAGCATCAATATTATTTCCTAAGCCCAAGGAGCATTAATATTATCTCCTAAATCCAAGTCACAGATCTCAACAAGATGATATGTGGAAGTGACAAATGTAAAAGTATCCCTAAAATGCTAAGGACTGTCTTTTATGGTTTTTGCAATTTAGTGTCCTCTCCTAAGAATTGTAAGTCTAGAAGAAAATGCAGTGAAACAAGGCTCCTAAGCACAGTGAAACAAGGCTTTCCATGAACTCCCTAAAGTACTTCAATACTGTTAGCACAAGGTGTATGACATTATGCTTGAAGAGCTACTTCTCTTCTCTTCTGTTCCCAGCTCTCCCCAGATGAGTTTCTATACTGCAGTTCTATGTGTTAAATATCCATTTTTACTCTGTAAAATGAGGATAGCAATTTTAATTTTTACAGCAGTCTCAAAAATTCACATTATTTGACTTTTTAAGTAAAATAGCTGATTTTACATACTACATTTTTAGTCCTTTAAATTGCAAAATACTTTACAGAGAAAGACATAGTCTGTATTTTTAAATATAGGGAAATAACAAGAAAACCCCTTTCATTTTTATAATCCAAACCAGGTACAGGAAAAATCACAACTTACGGAGACTGATTACACATGAATTGTCAGAACTTCTTGTCCACATTTTGCTCTTTGTTAACAATAGTGATGCTTGTTGTCAACATATTTATTGCAATAATATATTTTTTCTGGGTTTAAGTATTTATACAGATTATTTACTTCAATTTTCCACAAAGCTAGTCAGCATTATTGGGGGAAGGAGGGTGGCTATGGGGAGATAGAACTCATTCAAACCAGAACCAACAAACACTCAGTTGGCTGAGGCTGTAATACATTTATCTTAGATAAATACACTGTTATAACTTTATGTTATGTTGGAAGTTTATATACAAGTGATGTTAAAATTTTAGTCCACACCCAGTTGTTGGAATTCTTCATATTGTTGAAGGAGGGAAAAAGAAATAGAAAAAGAAAATTGAGAAGTTTTTTTGTGTTTCGTGAGTCCTCAGCTTGTTGCATCACTTCACAGACAATCTATATTTACATTGACTCAGAAGGGTTTTTGCAAAATATCAGCTGTTCTATCAAAGGCATGTAGGAATTATCAACATACTTAGTCAAATAAAATATCACACAGCAGCAAAGTAAAACATCTTTGTCAGATTTATGGTAATGGTACACTTGAGGAAATTACAGTAGTTGCTGTATGTCATTTCTAACATTCTGAAATGTGTGATGTAAAGTCTCATATGAATTTAACTACACATTACTATTTCACTATAAACACTTTCTGTAAGCACAGGGGATTATAGAAGAATATTTTTCCTCTGAGACTGACTTCAAATCAAGTAGTCCTACATCCCAGAAGAAATATGGATGAATAAAAATACAAAAGAAAAAAATCTAACTAAACAAAACACACAAACAGTATAACCCTAAGCTGCTCATCTAACCAGAAAAATATGGCTGAGTCAAAATATGCAACTACAAAACTGCTAAACTATGGGTATCATCTTCAAATTCCTTTTAGAGAGGCAGGTCTGTTTTAGGTGACAATTTTGGCAGAATCTGGATACATGCTAGGATCTTAAGTAACATGTAACTTACTCTGCTACTTTGCAAGCAATATAATGGGATATTACCAAACATGAATGAAGTTTAGCCATGAGGAAAAAACAGATGAAACAGAAAATTGCAAGTATTTATCCAAGCTAGCTCTCTTGTTGGCAAACATCTAATTGAGGACGACCTCACAAAACAATAATTCCTGCAATATGTATGAAATTGTCTGTAATTGCAGAGGACTATCCAGGTGGCTAGAATAACAGGATCTATAGATGTCTCCAAACAGATGCTTCAAAGGAGGATGGAAGAAACCTTTCAATGGCAGTTAAGTAGTGTCTAAGAATAAACTTCCTGCAGCAGATGAGTAGTAAATAACTGTATTGATTTTATACTTCAACAATACCTACCTCACACATTTTATGCTCTATTTATTACAGTTAGATTAGTCTGATGTATTTCATCAAATGCTGTTATATTAAAATCTTGTTAACATGCATTTAGGATGATCACATAAATGATAGAGAATTAATGCTGGAGAGCTCTATTCCCTATAGTGTATAAGGTGTCACTGCAAATAAGATTGGAGGGGCCAGAGCTGGATGTTGGAGTGAATCACTGCTGAGAAGGCTAAGCTAAGGAAAGGCACACACAAGTCAGAGGTCATTGGGTCCACCACCCTGCTCAGCTACAGTCACCTACATCTGGCTGCACAGGACCATCTACAGATGTCTTTTGAATATATTCAAGGTCACAAAATCCAAAAATTCCCTGGACAACCTGTGACAATGCACAGTCACGTTCACAGTGATTCCTGTGTTCACAGAGTATCTCCTGTGTATGAGCTTGTGCCCTTTACCTCTGGTCCTGTGACTGCATATGACTGAAAAGATCCTGGTATTCATATATACAGATCTCCCTGAGCTTTTTCTTCTCCAAGAAGAACAGTCCCAGCTTTTTCAGCATGCCCTCATATGGAGGATGCTCCAATCATCATAATCCCCTCATCATCTTAGTGGGCCTTTGCTGGACTCTCAGCAGTAGTTCTGAGTCTCTCTTGTACCAGGAAGTGGACACAATACTCCAGATATTTAGGATAAGTAACTGCAGATAGGCCTGTACATCTATTTACAGATACACAGGACGTGCTGGATGATTAAAACTCAAGAAACTCAGAATTGGAAGGTTCCAAAACATGTGTATATGCTTAAACCAATAAGCCCTGTTTTGAGGCAGGACTTGTTAATGAAAGAACATGGTTTTTCTCATGTGACCATGACCATGTCTTTTGTGTTTTAGTAGTCTTCTGCCATCCCTCTGAAGAACAAACAGACCAAATCACATAGACTTACTTGAGACCTGTGATATCCATCTGTTTCCAATTATGTCTATATATGGCTTCTTTTATGCATTGCTTAACAGACTAATTTAATATCCAGTCATATTACGAAGCCTACAAATTTCCTTTGCAGAACTGTCCTCAGTACTTGTTATATTTAAGAAATTTTTCTACCTAATTTCTGTAAAAATTTTTAGAATAGATGCTTTAATAATCCAAGACAGAAAAATAAGCAGCTCCAGTGCAATCAGTGTTTAGTTCCCAATAGAACACATCCAAATTTCATTAGAATTCATAGTTTTGGCACACATAGTATGTGACCAATGTTATCTTCCCAGAGGAGAACTGTACTTAGCATTTCTGTTTGCATATGACATTCCATACTCCACATCATAACTTAAAAATTAATTTTAAAAAACCCTATAAACGAATAAAAAGTAATTAGGGAAAACAAAAGAAAAGAAACACACCCAAGGAATCAGTAGAGAGCTTAAAGTGACCACAAAAAGAATTAGCCATATGCTCTTCCATTGCTGTAGGAAATGGGAAACCTTTCAAGGAATTTTTTCACTTTTGTGATATATTTTTTTGCCTTTGTTTTGTTCTCTGCATGGGAGCATGCCAGTGAAATTTTAGAAACAAGCAGGAATGTTTTCCACATGTTTCTGTCTTTCCTCCACTTTTCCACCCTCCAAATTGCAAGGTACAGTTAAGAAATACAGATGAGAGATTGGGATTGAGATATTCTAATGTCGTAATGGAAATCTATCAAATATTGGACAATGATTAATTTGGCTGTGATCAGAATAGATGTAATCTACATGGTCAAATTTGCCTGAGATTAGACTGGGTGTAAAAAGTTTTTATACTTACAGCTCTGAATTTTTTATGCATTTCAAATTGTATGGAAAAAGGGTCTTTTTCAGAAGCTGTTAATCTAAAAATGTGTATACATCCCTGAGTTAGAATAGCATCATATTCTACCTTATGTAATGTTTCATTTGCCATTTGGACACAGAAACCTTAATTTTTTCTTTTAGACTTTCTCATATTTTTGATTGCTTATCATAATCCTTTTTCTGTAGAAGACTTTTTTCTATACTCCATAGAGGATTCTATATACAAAAGAAATGTGATCTGAATGTATCATTTACTCATTACCACAAAAGTATCTGAGAAAAAAATTAAGATAAATTCAAAAGTAACATTTTAAAATATACTTGCTTTATTAAATTTTCCTAAGATTTTAGCCTTCAATGTAAAACTGCAGTTTTAAGCATTTGCATCTTCTACTTAGCTTTTGCTTTTACAGGCATCAAGAATTCAAAGATCCACATTTTAAAATGTGAACATATAGTTGCTTATGAAAACCAACCAATTGAAACTGAAACTGTGTATATATTCTACATTATTTTATCCCTATTTTTATTTTTTCACTCAAATTACTATTAACTGACTTGGTGAAAGTTTAATAAACTCATATGTAGATCTGTGGTGAGATGACCTTGGCTGAGTGCCAGTTGCTCACCAAGCCACTCTATCATTCCCCTCTTCAGCAGGACTATGGTGGAGAATAGAAGATGAAAAAAGCCCTCATAGGTCAAGATAAAGATATTTTACTAAAGCAAACGTGAAGGTCGAGTTCAGACAAGCATATGAAACAAAGATTTATTCCTTACTTTCCATCAGCAGGATATTTCCAGCCACTTCCCGGGAAGCAGAGCTTTAGCACTATAGTGGATTCTCTGGCAGGCAAATGTTGTAAATAACAAATGCCCATTCATTTCCTTCTCCTTTTCTCAGTTTTTACATCTGACCTGACAACATATGTTATGTAACACCTGTCTGGTCATTTTGGGCCAGGTGTCCTGGTTGTGCCCCTGACAAAACTTTGCCCAAGCCCAGTCTACTGGCTGGGGGATGGAATGCTGGGGAGACAGCAAGGATGCTGGGCTAGAGCTGCTCAGCAGTAGCCAAAACATTGGGTGATACCAAACCCTTCCAGCTACCAGGGCAGAGCATAGTGCTATGAGGGCTTCTGAGGGGGGACAATTAACTCCATCTCAGCCAGACCTAATACAAAATCATAATACAAGACTAAAAAGAATAATTCATGAATCAGCTGAAATTACCTAACTCAGCTCTTCATATTACAAGGAAAAGAAAAAAAAAGAAAAAAAAACTACAGAAGAACATGAACCCTAACCTTCATTATGCAAAATTATGTAAGTAAAGCAAAGAAGTAAAGAAAAATCATTCTGCAAATATAGATCACAAGTTATTATGAAGCAATTAAATTGCTACATAACCCTCAGTAAAAATGGGACATAAGATAATTAGAAATGCTAATGTTAAGAAAGTTTGGACTTCATTCACATTTTAACTGTTAATTGCTGCAATTAAAAATGAGGATTTTGCTTTAATTTTTGTGATGAAGAGTTCAGAACTGAAATGTATTTTAAAGCTGTCACTGCTGAAAATGAATGCTGAACCATAAATTTGGATATGCAAAATACTCTCTTAGGTTCATTACTATTAATTTGAGGTTCAAGGAGAAGTTGTACCCCTGGACAAAAAAACCCAAAAAACCCCACTTCTTTTATCTGAAGAAATAAAATTTCAAAGGACTAAGTAATTATTTAAAGTTTTCTATTATGGTATTATATGATTCATATAGTGTTATTGTATGACCAAGTCAAATACAAAATGGAGTTTTTCACTATTGAATGGCAAATGGGACAGAGAAAGGCACACATTAAAAAAAAAAAAAACAAACAAAAAAACCACACACACAAAAACCCAGATCAAGACTAATCCAATAATCACATACAGCTAGACTTCCCACCAATTTTGTAAGAGACTTGGGGTATCTGATTAGTAGGAGGAAAAGGAGGGTAGAACACGTGCATATCTAGAAGAGCCTCCATGCAGCAGACATTACATAGCATACACAACTAAAAAACCCAGAAATAAGTTACAGATTATCAGGTGTTAGGGTACTGTTGCTTACCAATTCATGCAAACGGTGTGTTGAAGTTGTAACTTCCAAAGTAATTTCCATTTTTAACTAGCTTAGTAACATCCTATCAATAAATTATCAAAAGGACATTAAGAAACTACCCCAGTAAGAAACTACTCCAGACATTAAGAAACTACCCCTTTCTACATCTTCTATTACAAGGTTGAAAATTTGATTTTTAGAGAATATTGTTTTAAAAAGTATCCACCACAATTTTTCCTTCCTTTTAATGGAGGTAGACACAGTATAATTATTATCTGTATAATTATTATCTGGCTCTATTTCAAGGGAGAAAAAAAAAAACAACCTATGGATCCTTATTGAAATGAAAGTAAAATGAGCTATTATTTTGTGAGATAGATGAATTATTTGAAAAATAATTTTGAGATGCTACCTTGGTTTGTGGTATAATGAAGAAAGAAACAAAAAAACCCAGGCTGATTCAGCCCTAATTATTTTATTTCACTCAGAAATGAGTGTTTGTTTTAATTTTGCAGCAATTAGTCATCTGAAAAAAAAAAGTTCAAACCCAGTAATTGAAAATTAAAATGCTCAAAATTAATGTACACGTTTTCAAAGTCAATAAATACTTTTAGGATAGGCATCTTAATATAGAAAAAATAAAAAGCTTCTTTTAAAATAAATTGCAAGGGATATAAAAAGTTTTGAATTATTTCCTGTAGGTTTCTACTTCTGCATATGTATAAAATTTATTAATGAATTATCATAGTACCCAAATGTAATTCTGGAACCTGGACTGGCTGTTATTAGCTACACACTTTGATAGTTTAATTGAAATTAAACTATCTGCAAGGATTACTTTGTGACAGAAAAAATAGAATACTTTCAAAAAACATAATTATAACAATAAATATACTTTTTACAGTATTGCAGAGCAGATTGACTAAAATCGAAGGTGTAATTTTAATCAAATAAATATCTGGATCTCAAACTATCTAGGAAGATTGTTATCTATTAACACAGCAATATCCTGAATATGTTGAAATACTGATTTTATTTAAATCACACGTTGTTACAAAAGCCAGCAATGTGCCACAATCTCCACTTCCTTTTAAACCTGAATTTACCTTCTTTCTCCTTTCCCTTAGAAAAGTCAAGCTTATCTATCCAAGAGAAACAATTGACATCAAAGGATTGTTTTTCCACTCACCAGCTCTAAGCTGCTTCTCATTGTTCGAAGGAATTATTGAAGAGACTCAACACTGAATTTCAATCAGATACACAGTTTCTGGTTCATTGATTGGCTGATTCTTCTTTTGGTGAAGAAAAGTAACAAAAGTCCTTTTTAAACCTAGTGTTCTCAGAGAGGTTGCATTTGTGCTTTCTTTAAGCTACTCTTCGTGATGCTGTGGTGTCAATGGATTTCTACCCACCCACACGCTCTGCTGTCCTGGACTGCAAAGTAATTTCTCTCAACTGTTCTTCAGGCAAACTCTAAAGTGTTCAACCTTCCTGGAGCTAAATTTTAGCAGAGATGGAGTCTGGAAAATGTCTCAGAATCCCTAACTTTGAGAGCTCAGACTGATCTGATCTGATTCACTCTGTGAAAACCATCACTTACACAATCTGACTTTGCAAGTGTTAGCTCCTTTGACCTCAGTAAATTTTGCTCCTTCAGTTCTTACACATCTCACTTCTGATCTTATTTGGTTCCTGCTCAGATATTTATGCTGATGGATAAACATTCAATCAATCTATGATCTTTTAGCTTGAAACCTCAGGGTTCCTTACAGAAACACTGATATAGAAGAATTCTAATATTATATGGAGTTGACTCATACATACAACTACTGCAGCGAGCAGAGTGGGAAGTAAGCTTGGATGCTAATTCCTTAAATTTATAGGACATTTTTATATATAAAAAATAAATGTTTCAGCTTCCTAAATTTTTATCCTGAGTGCTTTGAATCTAATGTAAATCTGAAATAACTGCTTAATTGAGTAATTTCTTCTCCCTGAACACATTATCAGAAGTGAATACAGGACTAAAGTTCTGGCACCAGCATAATGCTAAATGTCTTCCACATACTGTGGGGACTATTGCTAGAGAGCTGCCAGGCATTTAAAATAGGCAGCCCTGGTCCTATTGCATTATTATTGCTTCTTTCCTCTTCTGGAGTTTCTAGAGCAAAACCACAAGAATACTTCATTTTGGCATTACTGTCACAGTGTAAGTAAGCACTCATTACATTTATGACTCCACAAACAGAAGAGGCATTTGATACTGAGCACCATGTTACAGCTGTCAGTTGGAAAATATAACACTTCCAGCAAATAGTAAAAAAATTATTTGAGTTAAAGTATATTCAGCTGAATAAAAATTACAATCTGTGTAGCCAGCCAGGTTACAAAATATTCAAATTATGCTAGAAGACTTTTTAAGCAAGTTTAATGAATGCTGACATAATTAACTCAATTTTTGATACAATGTTAAAAGTAGTTCCAGGGTCTTTAGCCTGAAGTACAAACCTTGTCATTTAATAGATACCTTTGGGACTCTACCGTGTCAACTCAAAACAGAGCAGTGTCCAGGGAATCTCTGCCTGGACTTCAGCTTGTGATGGGACTGCAGAACTGGGAGTCTGACTGTGCAGAATTGGACCTCATCTGACATATTTTCAGGAGATATGAAGAAGTCAGACATCACCATGTAGGTGCAATCTAAATCCACTGGTGTTAAACAGTTCTATTTTGGCACTGTTTACTGAGTTCGGCTCTGTTGTAGTGTGTCTGGTTTCAGCTAAAAGATAAAGTTGATTTTCTTCCTACTAGCTGCTACAGCGTGTATTTGGATTTAGGATAAGAATAATGATGATAACACACTAATGTTTCAGTTTTTGCTAAGCACTGTTTACACTATGTCAAAGACTTCTCAGTGTCTCACACCATACTACCAGTAAGTTGGCTGGAGGGCACAAGAAGCAGGGAGCAGAGTTGGGACAGCTGCACCAAAGAGATATTCTTTACCATATGGTGTCACACCCAGTATTTAAACTAGGAGGAAAACTGGCTGGGAGCTGCTGCTCCAGAACTGGCTGGGCATCTACTGGTGGGTGGGGAAAAATTCCATTGTGCATAATTTTTTTGTGTACTTGAATTCTATTCTATTATTATTATTATTATTATTATTATTATTACTATTATTATTATTATTTTCCCTTCCTTTTCTGTCTTAGCAAGTTGTCTGTAGGTCATGAATTTTCCTTTTTTTTTCCCCCCACAACTCTCTCCCTTACCTATATGAGGCAGAGTAGTGAGAAAGCCTCAGTGTGGTTTTAACTGCCTGTAACATTAAACTATGTACTTTTTGCAACCCAACATAGGGTTTGGAGGTTTGAGATAACAACAGAGCTGTCTAGAACGTATTAAAACAAATTTGTTATGTGCATTCATTATATTAGTTTAATAGTCACTGGTAACAATATTGAACAACGTGCTCTTAGTTGTGTCAGGTAACATTTGTGGTATGTGTTCCCTGTTGCATTGTTTATCATCTCTGGGGGCTGAGTTTAGGTTATCATGTTATTGTACTTTGTAACAGTGACTTATGATATGATAAAACTGTTGGTCGTGACAGTAATCTGGTATTTGTACTCAGTACTGCCATCAACTCTGTACTTCAGGAGCCATCTATTGGGAACTACTAATAATTACACCTTTTACCTTTTCTCCTCAGAGAGCTGATCTGTGGGGGAGACACCTTATCCATCTTCTCCTTCTCCAAAATTAAAACAGTTCTTGAGAATTTTGAATATCGATGGGGTTTTCAAGCTATCATGTTCCTATTTCTATAACTCCTGAATGTGCTGCTGGTCTTGTTTAAGGTGTAAATAACTATACGAGAATACCATCCAGAGATGTACCCTGACACTCGATAGCTATGAGTGACAGGGTGTGTGAGGTAGTATGGGCAAGAGCCTAGCATAGTGGTCAGTTCCAACATTTTGGAATTGCCCTAGAATAAGTGCAGAATTTGAAAAACTACTTAAATATTTGGAAAAATATACTGTCCGCTTGCAAATCCAGAGATGCAAATCACTGCAATGTGCTGGTGCCTGGCCCAGGACTACTGAGTCCTCTTCTATTAAGTAACCTCAAGGGGGAGGGAAGGTCTTTGAACACAATGACAAAACAGCATGTGGCTATTCCAACCCTGGTGACAGGACGCAGGTTATTCCAGCCTCAGCAACTGGCACCGTGGCTATGTGACCCCAGTGAGAGGCACTGCAGCTGAACCAAAGGACCAGTCCATGCCAGTATCAGTCCCCCCAAAGGACCCTTCTGGTGCAGGGGTGATGAAGGCTGAAGGACAGTTGCCAGTCACCACCACAATGGTGCTCTGATAGCAATAGCATGCAGAGACTCCCTGATTCTCATCCATATGATGACTCCTGAACTGGAGATCTAAGGAGTGATCAGCAAGACTCGCTCACCTTTTAAGAGTCCCATATGGTCAGTGCAAAAGCCCAACGGGGAGTGGAGACTAACAGTAGACTACCACGGCCTGGAAGAAGTCACACCACCCCTTCCTGGACATGCTGGAACTTAAATACAAGCTGCAGTTGAAGGAAGCCGAGCAGTGAGGCACAAGTGATATCTCTAGTGCAATTTTCTCCATTTCTTGGGCAGCAGCAGGACACAGTTTGCTTCCATTTAGAAGGAAATCCAGAAGACCTGGACTGTCCAGGGGTGGAAACACAGCCCTACCATCAACCATGGACTGATCCAGACTGAACTGGAACAGTATGAAGCTATATTGATGATATCATTGTGTGTGACGATATAGCAGAAGATTTTGAGAAAGGGAAGAAAACAGACCAAATGCTTCTGAAAGCCAGTTTTGCCATAAGATAAAGGTCAAGGGACCTAAACAAGAGATTCAGTTTTTAGGAATAAAATAGCAAGATATAAATTGTCAGATCCCAACAGCTGTGATCAACCAAATAACAGCAATGTCTGTACCAATTACGAAAAATGTGTAATTTTTTTATCTTTCTTGCACATTGTGGGGTTTTGTAGAATGCACATTCCAAATTACAGCCTGATTGTCAGCCCTCTCCACCAAGTCACCCAGAAAAAGATTTCAAATAGGGTCCTGATTCATGACAAGTCATTGAATAAATCAAACAGGAGGTAGATCATTCAGTAGCTCTCAGGCCACTCTGGACAGAGCAAGAGATTAAAACATATGCTCTACACGGCAGCTGGGGAGAATGGCCTTGCCTGGAGGCTCTGGTAGAAAGCATTAGAAAAGACTAGAGGTCAACCCCCAGGTTTTTGACGTCTGGAGTACCAAGCATCTGAAGGCCACTATACTCCAGTTGAAAAAGAGATACTGGCAGTTTTTGAAGGGGTTCAAGCTGTTTTGGAAGTGATGGGTACTGAAGCACAGCTTCTCCTGGCATCCCATTTGCTGGTGCTGAGCTGGGTGTTCAGTGGGAGGATCTCCTCTATACATCCAGCAACTCATGCTACATGGAGTAAGTGGGTCACACTGAACTCACAATGGACTCAAACAGGAAACCCAAGTCACACAGGAATTTTGGAAGTGATCATGGATTGAATAGAGAGAAGACTAAGGTTTCAGAATATTGCCAGAGAAGGACACACTGTACAAAGATCTACCAGAAGAAGATAAACAATGTGCCCTTTCCACTGATTGATTCTGTGGCAATATAGGAAAATAACTGAAGGTGGAAAGCTGCTATGTGGAGTCCCCCACAATAAGTCACAGAAACTGCTGAAAGTGAAGGTGAATTGAGTCAGTTTGCAGAGGAGAAAGCTATCCATCTGGGTTTAGATTCTACCATAGCTGAATGAGGAAAATGGCCAATACTTCACTTCTAGAGTGACTCATGGATGGTCGCAAATGTCCTGTGGGTGTGGCTACAGCAATGGAGGCAGAGAAACTGGCAGCACAGAGGTAAAGCCACCTGGGCTGTTGAACTGTGGAATGATTTTACCACCTGGGTGGAGAGAACCTCATGGATCATCACGTGCAATACATCTAATTTGCAATGTGACCTGGGACAGTGATATACAATCACCTATTTTTCCACCAATAAATGTTTTATTTTATTAGTTTCTTTTTTAAAAATGTTATTTACTTAAAAGGCTATTGATTTAAAACCTAAGACAAATTATCTTAAAGCTAATATTTTAAAATATATATCCAGCATAGAACAAGAGACACTGAGTGGTTATTGATATGCAGAAAATATTTAACAGACAATATCGATATTCTTTTCTCCAGTTTTACTAGCCTAGTGGTTTTGTTAGAAATGGAAATCCAATGCTATTTGAAAAATAGCATGCCATGTTGAAATTTTAAATAGAAATTAAAGCACCCTTTCAGGCAGAGTCTGAAATGTTTTCCTAATTTCCTATTTTGTTGCATTTTCCATCTTCCGCAAGGTTGTGCAAATAATCGTGCAACTACACACTCTGATGTCCAATGGCTTAATCTCTAAAATCCATTCAGAAGGACTGTGTTCTCATGCATAAAAGTTTGAAATATCAAGGACAGAAACTCTAATTTTCAAATCAAATATTTATGCTTTATAAGCATTTCTTGGCTTCATAAATTTCCAAAGAACAATGTGACCATGTGCTTGAGTGACAAAGGAAGCCAAACTGTTTATGGCCTCCCGTGTCATGAGCTAGATTGAGTCTGTAACTGATGGAGGTGTCAATACATATATAATCCTCTAAGCACAGCCAGGCTTGGAGCACTCTGCTGTACCCAGTAAGGAAAAGGAAAAGTATCTTAAGACTTGGTTTTCCTTTAGTTCCGGTTCCTTTAATGGCACCTTTAAAATAAGACACTTCCTGCTTGACAAAATCCATAACAGGCATCTAAATGAAAGGAATCACCAAAAGTCTGCACTAACTAGAAAACAGACGGGATCATTAATATTGGTTGGATTTTTTCTTTGAAATGAAGGCACAGATAATCCTCACCCAATTTTTTGAAGACTCCAGTCTTTTATGCATGCAAAGCTGTCTTTTCGTTTTATGTTATCATTCTGGTAAATTAATTAATTAATTCTGGTAAATTAATTAATCTGATACAGTGATTTTTCTCTGACTGGTAACTATCTATGAGAAATGAGAAATTTCTAGGCGTGCCTGTAAGAAAAAGTACTTTGTGGAATTTACGAGTCTGTGCTTCTCAGTGATGGAGTGAAATGATTTTATTAATTTTCTTGCCAATATGCCAAGTCTCGGTCTAAGTATTTCGTTTTTTCAAAATTTTTTTTTCTTTCAGTTATCAAATACAACTAAATATTTTCAACTGCTAACTTCATTGTTCTTCTGGCATACTGCTATGGGAATTTAAAAAAAAAAAGTCAACAAATATGTAAGCCCATTAGGTCAGAGTTCCCAAGATTGCCAGATAAATGGAAACCTAAATAGCAGAAAGAGCAAGAATCAGGTAATTTTTTAGCTTAAAATAGTGACTAATTTTCAGTTAGCTGCAAGTTTGTCATAACTGCTGAATATGATCCAGATACTGAGGTGGAAACCCTGTAGGCAGGTTTTGTAAGTACATGTAGAAGCATAGATTTATTTTTTAATGACTGATTTGTCACTACAACATTCACTCACTCATAATAAACTAAATCCAAATAATTACTTTAAGTATAAATTGTAGAATTAGTGGGAATAGTTTAGCTCTAAATTTTGTATTCACTAGTAATACTCTCTGTAAACATAAAAGATCAAAGAAAAACTTGCTATAAATTATGTAGGACAATAGCTTCCATTGAGAATTCAAGATAACATAATCTTCTTATTTAACTTTTCATCTCATTTAGGTCTTCTACTTTAAGTCAAAGTAATTTTCTAAGAGTTTGAAATAAAATGTAAACCCAGGTCTCCTGCCAACATGTTTTTATTACAGAGATATTTTACTAGGATAGGAACTATGACCGCAAACCTTGATTTGTTTCCTTCATCGTACCATCTGTAACTTTCATTTTCTTAGACAAGTTATCATTCAATGGCAAATATACTTCAAATGTCACATCATGAACATTTTCTGGAATTGATTCAGCCTTCTACTCTCTCATTTAAGTGTAATTGTATCTTCTTTCTTCCAACAGGAAAATTCAAATCCTCAATAATCAAGACTAATTATAAATGGTTTCAGAAAGTGGTTACACCAAGAAGAATACACTGGAAGAATAATACATGTCTTTCTGAGTCTTCCAGATGTAAATAATCTCTGTTTTGTTGGGTCTCTGACAAATACTTTTGAAGTAATATATACGAATGTCTGGGATACTTCAGGAAGTCCCAAGTAGACCTAGATACCTAAAAACAACAGTACTACCTCCACATACACTACATAGGTCAGGACATCTAGCTGCTAATGCTTTTCTCATTTATTCCCCATTTCCATTTGTTACAGGAGCTCGTTTTACATTGACATCATCCTTTCAGAAGAAATGAAAGGTATTAAAATATTAAAGACTACAGAATATGCTTTTGGCATATTTTATTTTCTTTTCCTTTCATTTTCTTTTCCCCTTTCTTTTCTGCGTTCCCTTCCTGCTTCAGTATTCAAAAACAACAACAGGTATACTCTAGGCATCCACATGCTAACATGCATATTTTGGTCCTGACAGATTACTCAGAAGCCTAGGAAAGTATTCATGAAGCAGATAATAGTGAAGAGAGCCAGAGTATTTTTCTTTCTCCGTTGATTCTAAACTGGGACTGCTCTAGGAAACCTCTTTCAAGACAGTTACTGAATACTCAGGTCTCAGACCCTGGATGATGTTATTGGGAATTATGACTGAGAAGAATTTCCACATCTGTTAGGTTGGAAAGAGGCTACTTTGAGCCTGTGGGAAAGGGTTTTGCTTATAGGGCACAGACAGCAGGAGTAGGGGGAGGTTATGGAAAGTCAGGAAAGGGCAGAGAGAAAAAAGAACAATGGCAGATGGGTGAGTCTGAAACCTTTGTCAGGTTGTCACCAGCTTGCTTGTAACCAGCTCTGCTGCCAAAGACATCACAGAAGTAGCATGAGAGACTACGACAGGTTGAGGACATCCATGAGCCATCAGTTCCATAGCAAGGAACTAGAACAACTAGAACTTTTTCTGTTCTAGGAGACAGAAAAAGTAATCATATTTTGCCAATACTTGGAGGAAATGAGAGAAAATCTTCAGGTTAATGCAGCCTGCATTTTAGATATTCTATTTATTTAATTTTATCATAGAATTACTTCATTGAGAATGGCAAGATAAGCATATCATTAATGCCACTGAACAGAAGAACAAGAACAGCAAAGGTTTACCAAAGAAACCTAATTTTAGTCTGGATATAGAGATATAAGAAAAGTGAAAGAAATTTCATATATTCATCAGTCATCAAAATGTAGATATAAAACAGCTGTGAAATTGTTGTTGATTTACAGCAAATTTAGAGAGGCACAGAATCTGAAGAGCTATTTGGCTAGCAGACAGAAAGTTTTGCCAAGGGCATTTGAAACAAAAATGTATTTTATTACCAAATCTGAAGTACAGGCGCAGAAACTATGAACAGAAAGGTTTTGGGTCATATCTAAATATGACAAAGCAGTAGGGAGACTTGGTTTAGTTTAGTCTTTGTGCTGGACAAATATCCTTTCAAATGCCTGTTTACAGATTTCATAAAAAGCTAATCAAGACAAGGCGATGTATCAGATTCTGCATCCCTCTTCAGAATGCTCAAAGGGACATACCTACATTTTGTTATCTGGTGGAGGCCTGTGTTCTCAAAAATCTACTGTCAAACAGTAGCCGTGCACAAAATGAATGAGAAGTCACTTTTAAATCACTCTTTTTTCCAACTGCATTTTATTATTTCTCTACATCATTTATGGTTTATAAAGTCTATCCACAACAGTATCCCTTCAGTTTAAACAAATTTATCACCTAAAGCCTTGGGAAAGTTCAAGTGCAGACAATTAACATCACTGACACTAAAGGTAGCATTACTTTTCTGTCAGGAAAATTGTCCTACTTTTCTTTTTAAGTCTCATGTGCTTTCACACTTTCAAATAACCTAAGTTTACGATCATATGTCAGTTTTTTGCTGCTAAAGGAATACACAAAAACAGACTTCAAAGCCATCTTTGTTCTGCACATCCATATCAAAGAAAACATCTATTTTATTTTGCTGCATCAAAGGCTATTAAGTACTATTTTAACATTTGGGAAATAACACAGTTTGACATTCAATGAACTTAATGTTCATCAGTGCGCCTTCATTAATTCCTTTGCTAGATTTTAACTTTTTGAAGTCACATCAAAAGTTCAGAAATTATATATAATAAAAATCATATATACACACACACAAACATATGTATGTATTTATATAGTTATATATAAACATGTTTTATAATGAACCATTTTTATTGAGAAAAGTTTTAAAGTTTATTATTGTATTTTTGTTAGAATTTTGTAATAGATAATCATTCTATTAATTATTGGTTTGCAGTTAATTTATACCTCATCACCTCATAATCACCTCATAGCTGCGGAAGGGTCCTGATTATTTTCTCCTTTGATTCATTTATGGAAATCTTACATCTTCTTGAAAAGTTCCAACTCTGAAGTATTTTAAGCTCTTTTTGAGGTTAATCAAAGTCACTTAAAAGCAATCTGTAAAGCTCCTTCACTACATAACAAATGAAATTTTCTTCACAAATGCATTTTATAATAGTGACCTGGATTTAGAGTCTCAAGTAAAGTGTGACTCTGATGCTTATCAGTGGAGAGAGAATTTATACTTGTGAAACTGTCTGTGGTTTTCAGGACAGAAAGTTTTATGCCTTAAAATAAACTTTTCTGCTTGACTGGTCTCTTTTAGTACCATGTAACATTAAGAATTGTTATTTCTTTCTTATTACTTTCTTTGTGCCATGGAATGGCTAAAGTTTGTTTCATTTTGATGTTTGTTTTTGTTGTTTGGTTTTTTCAACAATTTTCCTAAGGGTCTGTCATGGTGTAAGATACATGGTTAAATGATTCCACTTGGATATCCAAAGTACAGCTAGAACTAATTATTGTTTAAGGCAATCTCACCAGATGAAAGAAGATCAATTAGCCTGGAACTTATGACCCATTATTGAGTCATTCTATTCTTTGCTAAATAAAGTACAGCATTAAGCATAGATAATCAATAGCATTATAAGCATTCTTGATTTTTTCTGCAGATATTCTAAAACTTTTATGTATTAAAATAACAAGAATTTTAAAGGAAAAAGCAAACAAAGGCAAGAAAACAGATCTGGAGAATACAGCCACTGAGATTATTCATTCAATTAGAGCCAAGAAAAACTGAAGAAATTTGCAGAAGTAACAGTAAATTTAAATTTGTCCAATTTACCCCAGATAAGACCTCAGATTTCAGATATTTATTTCCAAACTTTCTGCAATAAATATTTTGGAAAATTTGCAGCTGAAAGAAAAATAATCCATCATGCTATGCCTTCATCTAGTGTTTCTTTGCTTATATTCTTTGTATTGCCATTCCTAAGTCTTCCCTCTCCCACCCGGTGTACAGGTTTCAGAGAATGATAGAATGATTTAAGACTGAAGTCTGATCCAGAAGTTAACCGTGCCAATTCTCCAGTCAAAGAAAGTCTACAGGAGATCAGGTTACTCACAGCCATGGCCAGTCAAATCTGGACACATCATACAAATTTTACAGCATCTGATCATCACTATAATAAAACCAGATAAATATCACAGAATATTCTGAGTTGGAAGGGACTGACAAGGATCATCAATTCCAGCTCTGCAGTGACTGGCCCATATGGGGATGAAACCTGTGATCTAGGGTGTTATTCACACCATGCTCCAACCATACCCTAGCACTTAATTAGAATTTCCTACATTCTCACTTACATCCATTGCTTTTGTCCTATCACTGTGCACCTCTGGGAGGAGTCTGGCTTCAGCTCCTCTGCATCCTCCAGTGAGACATCAATAGGCAGCAACAAAATCTACTGTGAGCCTTCTTTCCTCGATACTGAACAAATCCCATTCCCCAGCTCACACCATACACCCTGTGCTCCAGCCCTCAGCCATCTTAGTGACAGCTCATGGACTTAGTTCACAACATAAACATCCCTACTTGCACAGGGATCCCAAAAACTGAATGCAGTTCTCCAGATAAGGTCTTGCAAGTGCCAAATAGAGGGAGCACGCCCTTGGTTCTTCTGACTACAGTCCTTCCAACACAGCCCAGGGCGTTATTTGGTCTCCTTGGCTGCAAGAGCATGCTACCAACACACATTCAACTTGTCTGAGCAGCCAGGGTCAGGAAAGCTAAAGCCCTGGTAGAATTAAATCTCACTGGGCATGTCAAAGGCAGCAAGACTAGGGAAAATGTGGGCTGTCTCCAAAAGAAAACAGGAGACCTGGTTGCCAGGACATGGAAAAGGCTGAGGTACTCGAGAACATTTTCACATCAATCTTCATCAGCATGGTGTTCCAGCCACACTTCCCAAGTCTCAGAAGACAAAGGCAGGGTCTGGGAAAATGAAGAACCTCCTGCCACAGGAGCAGTACAGGTTTGAGACAATTTAAGGAACCTGAAGGTAAACAAGTACCTGAGACTTGATGAGATGTGCAGCTCCCGGAACAGGATGAAATGTACCCTTCTGAGTTCCAGAGATGTAATTCTGGTATTGTCTTGCTCACTCCTCTCAAGACCTTAAATTCCACAGCCTCTGCCATGCAAACTGTGTACTTGTTTGTTTGCAGGCACTGTCCACATTGCTAAAGAGCACTGAAACTGCTAATAGCAATTGTATCCAGGGGCCTGCCACTTTGGGGTGAGGCATACTCCAGCAGATCCCATGAAACTAAAGCTTCACCAGAGCATCCCCCAACAAAAGTCACGCACCTTGTGACCACGATCACCACCACATGCTCCTGACACCTGGTCTGCCTTTGTAGCAGGTGGAATTCAACACAGGTATCTGCACAAGCACACAAAAAAGCACTGATTGCCACCTGTCACAGAAAAAGATGCTCAATCCTTGTGTTCTTAATCAAACCAGGGCTGAAGCAGTTTATTTTAGATTTCATGACAAGCAATCAGTTAATGAGACATTCAGGAACAGGTCAGGGAAAGACGAGGGGGGAATATGCAGGTACCTGTAACTACTGAATTAGAGAAAACCACTCTAAGACACAAAATGTAATAAAAATGCCTAGTTTTCATAAATTTTATGCACTGAAATTTTCATACTTCCTTTTCCTTTCAAATCTACCCACAATGTCTAAGCTAGGTGCAAAATAAGAGGAATAAATAAACTGCCAGTGGGTAACTTGATGGGTAAAATAAATTCAAAGCCATGAGCCTGCTCTAACTTCTTTGCAGTCCAACTGCTTTGGACTACATGAACTGTGAAGACCTGTAATTCTAAATATATATTAGATAGGACAGAAATATATAGTTTACAGACATAATCATATGGCAATTTGAATATTTCTTTTTGTTTGCAGGTTTAATAAAACTATTTTAAAGGATTAGACATCCCTTGCGATGTCAATTGCACTATAAATAAATTCATTTTCATAGCACTTATATTCTCCATATACCTAATTGACAGCTATTATATAGTTTCATTATCAATGCTTGTTGAATGAATGTCTCTAGGTCCAAAGGATGCATTTGTGGTGGCTAACTAAATAAAGGTGTGGTGCAAAATCACTGGAGTAAGAAAGTTGACAGGCCTTAGGTGAACAACACCCTAGAACAGTTTAGGGAGAGAAAAAAAAAAATCTTTTGTTACCTTTACTTAGCTATGAATTCACAGGAAAATAGAACACATAAGTAGAAGACTTAGTTCTGTGAATCTGTTTGTCTATTTAAGTGCTATGCACTGGTTCACACTTCTGAATAGACTATCAGATCTGGTCAGCAATGTGCATGGGATTAAATTAACTCCTGCCTGAAATGTACAATAAATTCAAGTATTATTGCAGCATGAGCTGCTAATAAACTGCTTTGACTGCAAAACTCTGGAACTCTGTATGATTCTGAACCTGTATCATGCTTTAAATCAGCAGTTGCAGCTATGTCTAACCCACTTGACATCAGCCCAGTGGAGCCTGTGTGTCTGGCATACTAGCTGCTCTTAAGGAAAAGGAAGAGATAGGGGAGGCAGGGGGGGAAGAAATCCTTGAGAAATCCTTGTTTATTATTCTTGAAGTGTAATTTACCATTTGAATCTGTGAATTTGAACATAGGTCTCTCAATTTCACTCAGCTCATACCTTAGATGAACATACCATACTTGAGATTAAGCCTTAGTACTCAAATATCCCAGAGGTGCACACATCTTACTATTTTATGAGAAACTGCTGCTGCAGAAGTGATTAAAAATGTATTTCTAAAATAGATAAACCTTAGGTTTGCATACAATAAACATCAACACTTGCCTCTGTAACCAGGGTTCAAACAATTCTCTCACAATCAGGGATTAAAACACCTCTTGATTCTTTTTTGGTCAACGCTCAGATGAGTGTTGAATGATTAAATGATTCCTTGTTTTACATCTTAAGATGAAATATTTATTCTTACAGCTCCATGATGGCAATCAATTTCCCATACTTCTAAATATATAAAGAACTCATAGCTCTAACTTTCTCAGACCCATACACAATAGCAGAATATTACCTGAATGCATTTTTTAAAAATCGCATTGCCTCTAGTATGACACCAGACTACCTTCCCATAATACTGTAGTTTTTAAACCCCTAACTTTACTTTATATAAATTCAGGATACAGTTTGATAATGTAATCTGGGAATGTAACTGTGTGGTTTCTGTTTTATATGAGTCTCTCAGAAGACATTTTTACCTATTTAAAATTGTGAATTGGATGCAATATTTGTTTGTTGCATATGAAAAGACTGGATTAGAGAATGTCTCACCTTAAATTCATGATTCACCTTAAATTAATTCTTAAAAACACGAAATTCATGTTTTTTCTCTAGAGACTATAACTTCTTCAGAAAGAAATCAAACTACCTGGCAAACAATAAGCAGTTACTATCTAATAGAAACTTAATAGCTTGAGACAAATGCATCAGTTACCCAAGGAACAGGTGGATGATGCAAATCTTAAATCGGTCTTAACTCTTTAGCAAACAATTACTACAGTTCAAGAAAATTGTAATATTCTATGCAATTTTTACGTGACTAAATGCCTTCATAAGCTTATTTCATAAATACAAATAGTTTATTATTCTCTGTAAAGCATATTGATTTGAAGAAGAGACTATAAATAGATGTCAGAGACCGAAATGTTGTAATTTATGGCTTAAACATCTTCATGAAGGACCTTTGCCTATTACAGCAAAACTGTATTACAAAAGCTGCAGAGAAGACCACCATACCCTGAAGAGGCCTTCTGACTGAGACCCTGAAGTGTTCTTGATGGAGATAAGATAGTGACCCAGGTCTGGGCTGGGGGACAAAATCACACTCACTGAGGGATCCAGCTTAGTGCCCTGGGGTGCAGACCATAGCCCAGGGCTATCAGCTGCCAGGCTGCACAGACCCCACACCAGAGGGTGGGGAAGGAGAGGTTTTGGGTGTGTGGTGAAAAAGCCTCTGGTCAGAGGCTCAGTGAACACCCATCCTCTGCTGTGGAGAGCTCAGCTGTGGAGCCCCTTCACCCCAGGAACAGCTGCATCCACGTGAAGGACAGCAGAGGGGGTGACATGGCCCATCAGAGGCCCCCCAAGGGGTCCCCAGACCCTGCACCGCACCATGATGCAGCAGATGCTGCAAGGGACAGTGTCAAACCCGACCCCCTCAGGGAGCACCTGGACGTTCCCACCTGGCCCAAAATGTGTGTTAATCCACTGGATTCTGTACTTTCTGCTGTGAGCAGTGGTAGGGAACTCTCACCACCACACAGACCAGATGGAGGGGAGCAGTAAGACATCATCACTGGGACCCTCGGATGGCTGATTTGCTTCTACCTAATCCCTGTCACTCCGTTTCCCTACCCCTATGCACACTTCTCTTTTTTCTTTCTTTCTTTCTTTCTTACTTTCTTTGTGTCTTTCTTTTTTTCTTCTTTCTTTTTCTTTTTCTTTCTTTCTCTTTCTTTCTTTCTTTCTTTCTTTCTTTCTTTTTTTCTCTTTCTTTCTTTCTTTCTCTCTTTCTTTTTCTCTCTCTCTTTCATTTTCTTTCTTTTTCTCTCTTTCTTTTTCTTTTTTTTCTCTTTCTTTTTCTTTGCCTCTTTTACTAATAAATGAAATATAGCGATTTTTTGGCACCAACATCCAACCTCGTTTGGTTTTAATCACATTTTTGGGTGTATTTTGAACCTTTCTGTGTTCTGATCCATTTTATTCACAGAGGTGAATTCCTTTGGTCTTTTATGCTAAACCAGTTTGTAACAATAGAAAAGCTGAAATACAGTACATGAAAGCTGAGAAAAAAACAACTGTGGTGACACTGTCTTTGCATAATACAGCTATATTTCTATTTATAAACATCTCACCCATAAATAATAATTAAAAAATAATACCAAGCAATAAGAACAGGCAAGAAGAAGAAAGCAGTAGTTTAGGGGCAGTTAAGTAGGTAAGGTACTCAGCCTTACAGATGGCATAAGGTGGGAGCCTTTAGCAACTGCCTTTAGCAGTTGGAGACATTTTAACGATATTTGAAATTTCAGAAAACAAACGTGGAAACATACTTCTCTTCTTTAAAAGGTAAGAACCAAGTGTCTGTATTTGTAGACTTCTTGACTGCAATAATAAAACTAAAATAAACTCCCTTGAATACATGGAGAAACAGAAAGAGATGAGAAGTCATCATGGATTTATCATGAACACATACTGTCAACCATTTTAATCACCCTGTCTGACATGTTAGGAGACCCTAAAAAGAGAGGAAAAGCAGCAGATGTCATAACTTCCCTTTCTTAGGTCTTTTGATGTGACATTCTGATAAACAAGCTAGAAAAGCATGATGCAGATAAAAGGGGTGTAAACCAGTAGAAAAATTGTACTTGGAAAGTTGTTATTAGTGGTTCCCTGTCAGAATGAAGGGCTCTATCAAGAGTTGTTTTGAGAGAGAATTATTTCTTTTTACTATTACTTTTGTGAATGGTAGAAAAAGAGTATATTTATGAAAGTGGCACATGAAATGAAGCCCTGGGGACCACTAGGAAAAAGGACTAGAATAAAGAGTCCAAGACAGATCAAACAGTGGAGTGGCAAGTAAGAAGTGCAGAACTCATGTGTGACACACCACACCTCAGAAAAATAAATGTGACATACAGGGGAGAGTAACCAACCAGGCAGCAATAGTTCAGAGGCAACCTGGGAATTTCATACATATAAAATGAGCAGAAGTTTAAATGTCATATTGCACAGGAGGGACATCTCATGCTTTTTGCAACATAAGAATAAATCTTTTTTTCTCACATTAATAAGTCTTGTTTAGAGAGTTGCACTGAGTTCTGTGCATAAGCTGGAGGCAATCAGCTAACAGAAACGTGAGTGATAGAAGGCTTAGAAAGACATCAGCATTGATAAAAGATTGAATGACTGATTCCTGCTAAGCTTAGGGTGAAGAATGGGGAAATAACATTATGAACTTCCAAGAATAAGTGGATAAACTGCTTCCAAGCCCATGAGGAGTCAAATAGGTTTAACAAAAGGAACAGAAAAACACATAATCTCAGAGAAGCTATGATTTTCCAGAGCTATGTAAATGAACCCTAAAAAAAACTTACCATTTTTTTCTAATCTGGACTGATGAAGATATAGTTGATCCTGCTTTAGTTTGAATCAGCTCTATTTCCCCTTCATTTTTTATGCCTGGACACCAGAACAGACATCTCATATCTTCATACGTGCACAATGGAGAAGGTAAAAAATACGCGCAAGTACAACTTCCAAGGAGTCTATGAATTCATTCCTTGCTAGTCAGTTGAAACACTCAGTTTCTACTGATTAATTGTTTTCATTATGTGAAAAAAACTTGTGGAACTAATGATAATGCTAATTTTTGCATTTCAATGCTTTGAAATGACAATAGCATGGTAATTATGAGCCTCATTACTTTGTGCGTTTTATACAAGCCATAGAATATGTACAAAACGTTTTTCTGATACAAGTCAGCCAGAAAATAAAGTTACTCCCTGTGCAAAATACATGTTTTGGTCCATTTATGTCTGTCAGCCTGTTTTTGCATTATTTGTGTCAAATGCAGAGTGAGATAACTCGATATAGTTAAAAATGTAAATCCATGTTTAACTCAGCACAAACTAATGAAGAACAACCAGACAACAGCCACATAAATTGTATTAATTGAGTTTTCTCTAATGACCATGGAAGTATCTGAATATGAATTCATAAATGTACTCATGGATGGAGTGAATTTCCTTTTTTAGTGACAGGAGTAGTTTCCAAATATTGTCTTCTAGGACTACTAGATATGTGCCCAGACACAAAAAAAAAAAAAAAAGAAAGGAAAAAAAAAAAAAAAAAAAAAAATAAAAAAAAAAAAAAAGAAAGGAAAAATAAATAAATAAAATAAAATAAAATAAAATAAAAGAAGTATCTAAACTGAGTCTAAAAAATGGTATCAGATTATCAGATCAGGACCATGACATCGTTCATTTAAAACAAAGACTGAAACAAAGCAATAGTGTTTCTTGACATTAAAAGAACTAGTTTCATCTCTTGTCACAATATTTCTAGCCCTCAGGTTCCCCTGGAGATCATACATGCTTGCTTACCGTGCTAAGTCCTGCTTCACCTTAGCAGATATGGTAACAACCTGAGACGTTGCATGAAAAGATCTATTAACTTTTTTATTCAGTCTCTGGGTATTCAGGATACAAGCAACATTTTAAGCATAACATGAAGAATGACATTTATCCCTCTATTCTCTCTCACTCCATCCTGAAACATTCAATCTCTTCTTATTTCACAGATTAAAGTTGTGACAAATCATTATGTAATCCTGGATGCTATAGTAGAAGATTTTATTTTTGATAAAAATGCCTGAATTACTTTGTGATTTAAAAGCCCTAATCCCCTATACAAGAATCCATCTCATAATTTTGGAGCATGTACTGTATATGGCTTTTTTTATGCTTTAAAGTTCCACTTTTATTATTTTATTAATAGCAAAGGAACATTATAAGATATAAAATTTACCATGATGCCAACCAGGATTATATTTGTGTATTTATATATTGATTAAAGAAAAAGTCATGATTCTTATTGAAACTGTAGGCTTATACTGTCAAGAACATTTGTGAATGGGTTGTACACAACAGCTGGCATATGCTACAAATGCTGTATGCGTTCCCCTTTCATTGGCAGTGTAAGAATTACACTTTTTCCGGATGTTAATAACAAATACGAAGGAGATATATCCTTCAGCAGACTGC
The DNA here is from genome assembly GCA_013396995.1 of Dicaeum eximium. Classification (NCBI taxonomy): domain Eukaryota; kingdom Metazoa; phylum Chordata; class Aves; order Passeriformes; family Dicaeidae; genus Dicaeum; species Dicaeum eximium. Next base: position 29,062 of record VWZP01010273.1, read on the forward strand.
TAATGACTTCATTCTTTAAATAGTGTGCCAGCCAGATGACATAATGCTGACTCTATCAATCAATAGCACTTTACTAGGAGATCTGCAAGCTGTGTTCTGAAAAGCCATTGGAGAGCAGCCTTTGCCCCTGCCATACTGTAGCACTGGTTTTTTATCAGCTCATGCTGATCGAAAGCAAGCATCTGATATACTGTAGCAATCACAGCAGAACAGCACCTATCTTTGAAGTCATTAGAAGGGTTGTGCATGCTTGTAACCTAATTTCAGACTTGGACAGTATGTCCAGTGTTGGCTTTTCTTTTTCCACAAATGCAATTTTTTGTGGCATTTTGATTTTTTTCTTTTTCTTCCTTGCCTTCCCCTAGAAAGACAGAATTACTTGAAAGATTCTGCATGAGGGAAAATCTTGATTTATGACTATATTTATCCTCTTTCTCTGGAAGATTCCCCCTCACACTCACTTGCATAAATGGAAAGTGATTGAGCAGGATTGTGGAGAAGAATTACTGAGATCATTGTGGCTGAAAAGTTGTGTTACCTGCTGTAAAAACTGAGGTCTTTCAAGCTTTATAGACTAATCCCATCATGACAAGCACTGTAAACGCAGATCTTGCTCTTCTCCAAAGGTTGTCACTCTAATCAGCTATTTATTTTGGAAGTGCTGAGTCTGATCTGTGTGCAGAAAAGTTTATTGAGATTATTATGACTGTCATCACCATTTTGATGACAGCCATCACCCTTTCAGTACTTTAAGAGGCCTTATAATAATAGTGCTTTTAAAACTGACAGATAGTGTTGGGACAAAGGGGAACAGATTTAAACTATAAGAGGAGAGATTTAGGTCAGATGTGAGGAAGAAATTCCTTAGTCAGAGGCTAGAGAAGTACTTGAATAGGTTGCCCAGATAATTTCAGTCATAGCAATGGTGAGCATGGGAATCTCTGCAGTTACTATCACTGTTAAATCAAGTCAATAAGAACTATCTTTTGCTTTTGTTAGGAGGATAAGCACCTCTGAATAATGAAACTACATAAATACTAAGTTATAAATAATAAAAATGAAGTCAAAACTTCATATAACTTCATGGCATATATGATAGACTAGAATATTATCTTTCTGATTCAGCATGGGAAAGCACATCCAGAAACTCAGTGCCACTGGTAAAAAAACATAAGGGTTTTTAAATCTTGAAGATACAGTATAAAATATTTTCTCTTGCACTTCTCAACCCCCAAAATTTATCAACTCTTATACTATGCCAATAAAATTGTGTTATTGGATAGCCGATATTTAATACAAATCCTTCTTAATGGGAATAATGCAATAGTCTATATTATAAATCACTCCTTTCAATCCGTTGAGATACTTGGGTGAAAGGCAGTGTTGCTACAGAAATTTGTATTGCTCGTTCTTATTCTTACATAATGTAGACAGAAGAATGAAGGAATACAGCAATGAAAAAAAAAAAGTACCTGATTATGTCCTTATCATAAAATTCTGTATTGTTTTGGTGGCTCGATTCCTTCTTGTGGATTTTTTTCCACAGTACTTAGAATCCCAGTGTACAGTGAACTAATTCTCCTGAGTTTACTTAGCAGGATTTGTGTTCACAGCCACATACTGTAGTTTTCATTAAAAGGATAACGACAAAAGTCATATGGAATCTTGAGTTTTGAATTTTGAACATAATGGAGTGGCACAAATCCCATTACTCAAGCAATATCTACGCTTGGTCCCTTAATCAAAATCTCCCATATCATTCTCTTCCTGCAAATCTTCAAAGCACAGCAGCTTGTGGCTGTTCTGTGGGAAGACAGTATTCCCTTAGGCGACCAGGTAATTTAAGCCCACTTCATAATCAATTAATTGCTAAATATCTTCTGGTTTTTTGTATGTGTATCTCCTGATTCAAGAAGCTATATCAGAGCTCTCAAGCAGTAAGAGGTCACCAAAAAAGAAAGTCAGTAAAGATAGAAAATACAATACAAAACAACACAGGTGATGTAAATAACGCTTTCTTGCCAAATGATGAGCCAAAGAACTGTCCAGGGGAGTTAGCTAGTGCTGGATAAAATTATTCAAAATATTAGCTAGCAGCAGGAATGTACCCAGAGGAAGGAGAGTTTGTAGGACGCCACTGGTTGGCAGATTGATACTAGTGGTGGTTATAACCACAAAACATAACCAGAAATTAAATTAAATGGATAATGAAAGAAAACTCCATGTCTATGAGAGAATGCGATAGTCTTATAGAGGAGAGATGATGCTCCAGTTATGAATCATAAATACTGTCCCAATTTTTTGGTTTCAATAAAATGCCAACATTGAGCTCTTTTTAAGGATTTAAAAGAATAATGGGGAAATATTTTTAGTTAAGCACTGTATTTAGCATTCTAATACAATAGCAATTTTCATCTGGAATAAGATGTCAATCTAAACAGTTATGATATCACAAGGTATCTTACCTGCCTTACCATGCAGGGTTATAAATACGTGTCATTTAGTACATATATTTTCTCAAATAGATGTGCAACCTAACCTAAATAATATGAGTAGGAACAAAAGTGACTGTGTGACTTTCAAATGTGTTAATGATCAGAGTAAAATCATTCCAGAGACATAAGGTACATCTACAACTGGCTAATATACATTAATGATGTAAAGCATTGTATCCACACTGCTTGAACTTAAAATAATTGCATATTTACTGAGAAGACCCCTTTAAGCCCTACTAGCACTGAGGAACTGGCCAATGTTATAGTCTAGTTTTGGTGCAGTTTCTAGGGCTGCACAGTAAAAAAAAGTTTCACTCTGATTGCATTTAAATGTGATACTGTAATTCAGTCATAACAAAATGCATAAAAGCATGTAAGTATGAACTGTATATTGGGTCTGACGGAGATAAAGTTCATCTTTTCTTAATAACGCTGTGCTTTGCACTGGTAGCTGGAAGGGCGAAGACTGTCCCGTCCTCCTGTAAAAGTAGAGTTTCGATAGATTTCTCGGACAAAAATAAAGCATAAACGCGGCAATATTATATCTGAGAACTGTTTATTGAAAAGGAGGTGTTCCTACCAAGGGGGGATAGAAAAGGGAGCAAGGACGAGCAAAGAGAGACAAACAGAGTATCAGGGTCCCGCCGCACCGCGGGCGCGCTGTCGCCCTCAGCTCGGCAGCCGGAGCGCGTGCGCCGCGAGCTGCGCTGAGGCTGCGCGGCTCCGGGGCGGGCCGGGCGCGACTTCCGAGCAGCAGCCGGCGGCGTGTCCCTTGTCCCGGCCC
>VWZP01010273.1:32707-102062 GCA_013396995.1 Dicaeum eximium
CAGGGCTCCAGCACCGGGACAGCCCCTGCGGTCATTTTTCACCTCGTGTGTTACACGTGATGAGGCATAAAGAACAATCAGATTGGTCCCTCTCAATGGCACACAAGTGTTTTGGTTACTGCTGAGCAGCGCTGTCTCTCTAACATGCCTTCCCCTTTCCCTCATCAAGGGGCTTGGAGTAGGCAAGATCCTGGAGGGGACACAAACAAGGCCAGCTCACCCAGATTAAACAAAGGGATATTCCACACAGCATGATGTCAGCTCAGGTATAAAAGCTAAGGAAGACAGGATGAGTTGGGGGGCATTTGTTATGCTACAATGTTTGGCTTCTGGAGCAACCACTGTGTTGTGCTGAGGCCCTGCTTCCTTCTGAATGTCACTTGACAATGAAAAGTAGAGAGTAACTTTTCCCTTTGCTTATGTACATGTAAACTTTTGCTGGTGTTTTTTGGTTTGGTTTGGTTTGGTTTGGTTTGGTTTGGTTTGGTTTGATTTGGTTTCTTTTTTTTGGTTAGTTTTTTGTTTGGTTGGTTGGTTGGTTTGGTTTGGTTTGGTTTAGGTTTTTTTTGTTTGGTTGGTTGGTTTTGGTTTAGCAAACTGCCTTATTTCAACCTACTAGTTATTTTTTCATCTTACAGTCTCCCCTGTCCATCTGGGAAGGAAGTCACAAAGCAGTTTAGTGGGCAGCTGACACCAAGCTAAGGTTAAGACACTACAGGGTGATTGTTTTTTTGTTTGTTTGTTTTTGGTTTTTGGTTGTTTGGTTGTTTTTTTTTCCCACCATGGAGAATAAAATCAGTTTTACAATGAGTGAAACAGTGGAACAGGTTGCATAGAGTTTTCAAATATCCATTCTTGGAGATATTCAAAAGCTCAAAAGCCCTCTGCTCTACTGTAGGATCCCTGCATCCTACCAGGGATGTTGCCTTCCATCCACTTCCATATAACCTATTTTCAAACAGTTCGGGAATTATGCCAGGAGCCATTGAGTCTGAGTGCGACTTTTTTAAAGTCAAATTGTTCTTTATGATGGAATGCCAGATAAAATCCTGTTGGACCTTGCATTTCTTGCCACCAAATTTCTATTTTGACTCTGCTCCCTGCTAATTCCTCAAAAAGAATGTGTTAGTTATTTCTGAATGAGTATGTGGATGTACATGCAAATGTATGTGTAGCTGTTCCATCTTAATTGTTTTATCTTCATCATTTATCTGTAATTGTTTGGATTTCTACTCTGAATTTGAAGTGTTCTATATGCACTGCTTCTTATAAAAATACCCTCAATTAAACTCTGTGTTCTCATATTCCACTGTCTTAATTGTTTTTAGATGTACTCTGTCATCATAGAGTAATGTGATCCAAAAGCTCAAATACTAATCTGCGTCTCTATTCTCCATTACAAAACACAGTTTACCAGTTTGAGCTGATAATTTCTATAAAAGGCATTTTATAATCCCTGGTGTTCAAACATAATTATGTGTAATACCATAGTGTTTTAGTAGCATAGCGCATGTATATTAGTGATTTTTTTAATATAAAATGTAGAAAATATTTTTAAATAGGAAAGAATTGCAAGAATTGATATGCTGAACATACACTGGACTATATTTAATACAGTGTAATAAACCAGACCAATATAATGCTATGACGTATTACAGTAGAGCTGTGAAATTCTGGAAATTCCTTGGTAATACCAAAACAAATTCTAAAAGTATTTTTTAAAATTATATTTGAGAAATATAAAAATTTTAAAAATCAACCATTCAGATGTTTTATTGAATTTACAATATTTAACAATATTCTTGCTATTTATTTACATAAATTCTGTGGCTATTTTTTTTTTTTAGTTTAACTTATTTAATTATTCCATACCACTGTTTTCAGAATTCCACAGAATGAGTTTTCTCATTCCAAAAGAAACAGAACCACTAGTTAGAAGGGTTAGAAGCCAAAGACAGCCAGTTCTATAGTAGATCTTTATTCTAAAAATGGTGCAGGCTTACATAGATATGCATGTAGAGCCTAAAAGTAAAATTCTGTTGTTGATTTTGTTGTAACAAAACAATTCTGTTTCAGAGCAAATCTGAAATGCCCTCACCACCTCTTAGTTTAACTCATCTAGAACTGAACCATCAATGAAGCAATTTGTTAAAATACAAAATATGATCCTCCATGTAACACTCCGCATTGGAAGACAGTTTTTTCCTGAAGAAAACAATTCCACAGCAGCAAGCTGTCTAGAAAATAGCTGCACCTCAGGGTCTCTTTCTTCATGTTTTTTCTCTCTTTTAGGCTAAAGATTACCCAAAGCCCTGATGTGATTTCTTTGACAGATGTACAGCTCTGGGTGGCAGTTGCACAAAACCTCAACGCTTTAGCTTCATTCCTGCTTCTTTCCTGAAAACCACACAGAAAACCCACATGGGATTTTAGTTTATACTACAATTCGTACTGATTTTCCATAAATAATATTTAAAGACCTTTGGAAACAAACTTCTTTTTTCCAGTTAATGTTCATTGGCTATGAATAATGGAATTCATAAGTGTGACTCAAATGAACATGTAAGTTTAAAGTACAAGAACATTCTTAAACATTGTGTCCAGCTCTATTTTAACTACTTACGTCTACAGGAAAATTCAATGTACTGCTACTATAGACAGAGCACCTAGACTTCAAAGGTATTGTGCAGTAACAGTTCAGTATGATATATAGATTAAAAAGAGCAATTCAGTCTTTAATGTGTGAATTAAGTATTGTAACAATGAATCCGTGGTGACCATTCAAAATGAATTTCAAGAAAAAGAACAGTTTATTTGCTTCATAAAAACCTGTGAAGCATTCAGACTGAATAACGTAAGCAGAATGCTGAAATATAAATCTTCTTAATTTACATCAAGGGTTTCATTATGTATATTTTATAGCACTCCACAGAACTTTAATTTACAGATTTTTGGAACTTTACCAACCCCAAAGAAGTGCTAAACATGCCTGTTGGAGCATTTAACCAAAGTAAGTCACAGGAGATTTCCTTAATGAGTGCAGAATTATCATTTATTTGCATTCTTAGTAGATTTAGAGCAGTAAGGCCTATTAACAAGATAATGGTAAATGCTATTTGAATGTTCGTCTTCAGCAAACTATTCACTAAAATGAATAACTCAAAGTACAAATTTCATAGTATGTAACTAAATTGAGCCAGCATTTGCTCAGCTCATTTAGGTAGGTAATTTGACTCAAAATGGCCAGTTACTGAACAATGTGCAGCTAAACAGACTCAAGCAAATAACTCAAATAAAAACTCTAGAACGCATCTCTAGTCTCTGTTGACCTTTACTGTGAATTTTCTTAAATATCTAGCGATATATACAGAATGAGAAAATAACTTGTAATTACAACCTCTCTATATAACCAGGAATATTTTTGCTCCTTAAGACATATCAGTGAATGTAATAATTCTTTTACAAAACTTCCCACTGAAAAGAATTGTAATCGAACTGTGTTTGCAATTCTGCAGATTGGAAATGCTCAGTTTTCATTTCAGGACTAGAAGGGCTTGGGATAAAAAAAAGTTAGGAACATAAAGACTGATATCTGTTGATGAGACAATAGTTATTTCTATGACAATATTTAATACTAGCATATGTCTTAGTGAAATAAACAGTTACTCTGACCACATGGGTATGTATGATAGTTTCCCTAGGGGGCAGACAGACTTCATTTCAGAAGGCTTTAGAAGGCTTTATTAAGAATGCCTCCATATATCAAAAGGTTGAAGCTTATAGCTTATTACTTATTTCAGAAGGCTCTTAGTTTAGCTTAGATTAGCTTATTCTTAGCTTAGTTCTTAGCTTAGTTTAGTTATACAAGTGCAACACTCTTTATAATACTGAATTGATTGGCTGGTAACCCAGACCAGCTCCCTGTTACCATTGGTTAAGTGAGAGAACCCATCTCTCCGAAGTTGTGGGAACAGAACAGAAAAACACCTCCTGTGTTCCCGAGAAGGAACACAGCCCACAGTTTATACACTCTCTCTTTGAGAAGGTGAAGTTTTCCCTTGAGAAGAAAAACCTTAGCAAGCCTGCAGCTAAGAAGTTCAGAAACCCAGAATTGTCGGTACCACACATGGGCTCTGAACTGACTAGTATTTCTTATGCCACACATAGCTGTGTAAGTAATTTTCATTAGGAGCTGAAGAACAGATTTATTATAGAAAGTTGCAGTTGCTTAGAAAACTGTTAAAATTAGAGCATTATTATAGATAGCATTATCATAGAATCATTGACATTTGGGTTGGAAGTGACCTTAAAGCTTTTCTAGTTCTAATGCCCTGCCATGGGCAGGGACATCTTCCCTAGAACAGATTGCTCAAAAGCCCCATCCAACCTGGCCTTGAACACTTCCAGGGATGTGCCATCCATAGCTTCTCTGGGCAATCTGATCCAGTGCCTCACCGCTTTCATAGAATTTCTTCCTAATATACAATATTAATGTTACTTCTCAAAAGAATAAGTTTTAATAATATTCTGAAAGTAGGAAGAACATTTAGCAGTCAGATCCCAGTGTGCTCCACAATATCATTGAAATGAAAATGTAGATAGTATGGTTTGGATTTTAGTTTGTTACGATTTTTTACCTTTTTTTTTTTCAGAGTTCAACTTTTGCTATACTGAAACAATTGGCTTTCAGTCTCTCTACAGTACAAATCTGGGTGGCAAGTTCAAGGAACCAGGGAAAAAGGGATTTAATTCTTACTTTTCTACATGGCTTCAAAGCAGGCAATAAAGACCCTACAGACCCCTTCATTAACAGAGTGATCATCTAATTTAGGAAGGATTTTTTTGTGTTGATTTATCCGATTGCTTTGGATCTGAGGTGGCACAAGTTAAACTGTGCCAACAGCAGCTGTAGTCTCTGGTGTTTTAGTACAGCTTGATTATAAAACAACACAACTAATTTTCTATTTATACAACAAAAGATATCTTTAAACAAAGGGGGAGAATTGCAGACATCTGTGTTCTTCTCTTTTAAGCAGTTGGGACAAGGCCAACATCTGGATATCAGGTTGCAAAAGGTCGTACAAAATGTATGGGTTATTCAGTATATATCCAGTCACTGCCTCATGCCAATATTGAAACTGCTAAATTCCGAAACAGACATTACTTTTGAAAATTATATTACTCTACATCCATTATATATTTAAACATGCATACCTAAAACCCAGAAAAAGTAATGCAAGAAGATTTTCTTACTGATTGAAGAATTTTTAGCATGTGGCATGTTTTAACTTATTTTAAAAATAAGTGATATTGCCAGTGTAGATGAACTTGCATGCAATGATCCTTTGTCATGAGATATTCTGCTGGACCAGGCTATAAAGCTGTATCATGTAGAGGTTGGAATTTACATAAGCATATAGATAGCTTTTAAGAAAACCCCAAAAACCAACAAGCATTAACAACTAGATCAGCTGCATTATATCCTGAACATTTGCAATTTATTTTTAAACTCTTGCTATCTGTAAACAGTGGGAAATTTATGAAATATTTATGCAGTATATAATGAGCAACCTCTAAAACTCCTGATTATCATTTTGTTGCTCAATAACCCTATTACTTCTTCAAAGACAAATGCTGAAACATGATCACATGCTTAAAGCTTTATGATACATTTAGTTACAAGGATCACATACTAATATGAAGGTTAAGTTGATGCAGAGAGTATAAAAGTTAGTGAAATGCACCTAACTTTCACTACTATGGACTAGACCAAATATATCCAATTTAAAAGTAGACAAGGAATGAAAAAAAGTATGCAAACACAGAAATGTACCTGTAATAAAAGACCAGAAATATGTGCAATTCCTTGTTCAAGTCTGTAGCAATAATAGCTATGAATGAAATCTTAAAACTGTAACCAATAAAAATGAGAAAAAAGATGGAAATACCCTGTGAAGCCTAAATTCATTTCAGCAATGTGCTAACTCCAAACTTTTATACACATGTATATATTTTTCATTCTTAAAAAATTGATAGATGTGCCAAATTGTAAACTGGCAAGCAGGTATTCTGTGATGAATACCTGCTTTTATTTTTAAATGAATACCAATCTTTTATTTTTAAATATTTTGCCCCAAAAAATCTTAGTTTGTAATCCATATAATCTACATCTAACTCAGAAGATCAGAAAATAAAAATATGTCTAGAAAAACAGCGGGAAGAGGAGGAATTATTTAAAAGAATATCGTGTTGGGAGAATAACTGGCAACATGAATGGGGAATGTTATTCCCATTACTTCTTTTATCTGTTAGGGTATGTGACTGTATATGCATATATATATATATATATATATATAGCCAGTTTACCTCATGACACTTCTAGAGCTTTTTCATCTACATTGTAACAAGTTAACAAACATTTCTGCCCTGTATCAGTCGATAGGACATTTTTCAGTTTCAGACAAAATTCATAGTGTTTTATGCTCCTCTACAAAGCAGCTACTGATTTTCCTTCTTGCTGCTTTTGGAAGCTTAGAAATTCCAATACAATCAAGTCTCTAAATGACAAGCACTCGGTATAAGGTGTTCAATTCTTTTGTAACATGTACCATTGGACTTACCTTGTCAGAGGCAGCAGCAGGCAATAAGTTCTACTCATCATTAAAAGCATATATAAGATATTCTTATATAAACATGTAATAATAAGAATGCTTCTTTCTTCTTTTAACCTCACATTTTATTACCAGGAGAAATTATGTCAATATATGACTCCCAGGCCCACAATAGCTGTAAAATAAATAAAACCATTCTATCAATAAGTCTTGCACTACTGCTGCTACAGACAGATTCAAACACATACACTGATAGGTCCCTGAATCAGTATCCATGAATACTACAGCTTACCACACCTGGTTTCCAGACAGATAAGGTTTTAATTATTCAGCATCAATCACATACTGTACTTAGGAGATCTGCTAAGTTTACTGAAGATACAAGAACCCCAGGGACAGTGACAGTTATTAAGACTTTTGAAGACTATTTTTAGTCAAATGAAAGCTTTTGTCATAACTTTCAGAAGGATCCACTAACATGTGTATTTACTGACATAATGCCATATATGTCATAGTGTCATATGTCCTTAAGGTGTAATCAGGGCTATTCAGGAGACAAGCAGATAACACGAATTGTTACCTTCTTAGTCTGAAATTTTAAGTGCAACATACATAGGGTGTCATCCTTTCAATAAGGATGCATTACACAACAGAGAGTTTATTGGGCTCATTGTTTTGCTGAAGAACTGCATATCGTCTAATTCTCCCGAAAGAGATTTTCTTTTCATTTTGAAAGTCATAGTTTAATGTAAGATTAACTCCAGGGAAGGTTATGTTTATGTAATTTGTCCACTTCAAGCTAAGAGTGGCCGCACACTGAAGTGTGTCTTTCCCATTCTACCCATAGTTGCACTCTAGATCTCCAGAAGCATTTGTCTCTCATGCACAAGCTGTTAGAGAATATGTTGAGATTCAGGAAATTTCTAGGAAGACAATGGATCCATTATAACGTTTTGAGAATACTATTCTTTTTAATGTCCCATGGACTTGGTGGCAAATTAGAATTCTAATTTCCTTTTTTAACCCCAAAATCCTTTTTGTACTTTCCCTATGGGACAGCAGTTAAACACAGAATAAGAGTTACATAAACATATGTATTTTACATATTCCTGACACACAGTGCTGCAGTCTCGTAGAGTTCTTAACTTGTTAGAAAAATGTCTACAGAAGGGAAAGACATGAGGGAAAATAAGTGTGCTACAAAGCTGAAACAGATAGAAGGTCCACCAGCAGTGGAATACAATCCATTTGGATTATTTTTCCCCCAAAGATTATTTAGTGGTAAGTATGGAGGGGAAAAAAATAGGACATAACATTAGAAATGTAGTAAAAAATCTTGATTTAGTAGCTTAATCCTGAATTTGTTGGGAAATAGAGTGCATAATATTTTTATAAAGCTGCCTGTAGTCTTACAGAATCAGAACCTGACAGATCAATATTCTAGGATACAGTATGAATTTAAGAATCAAGCCAGACCTCAGAATCCTTTGGTTTCCCACATGTTCACTTATGGCCTTTACTACACACTGTCTGTTAAAAATTATTATATGCACATCCTCAGATGTTATATTTTGGTGAGAGACAAATACTTAGTACATTCTTGAGTCATTATCTGAGATAACTATAAAAGCCTACAGTATCATGGACTATATAATCAAGGTTGTTTTTCTTTTTTTTTTGTAATAGTGAAATGCAACACAGCTACATAATTTTCTTTCACTGTAACTTGTTTAGTATTTTTGTAGGTAAATTTGTTTTATTTCAGTAGAGTTTTGTGTTTTGTTGAAAATCTAAAAACTTTAGTACTGATAGTGAACAAATACTAAACCCCATTCACAGCTTTTATACTTTTCAAGTGTTCTAACTTTGAAGAAAAATTCCTGCTGCTTCTTTTTGATGGCCATAAAAAAAAATTAACTTCCTTGTAGTAGGATCTGGTTTGTTAGAAAACTGCAAAGTTACTATTGAGAGTTTTCAGATAAATTTTTTGTAAAAATGGAAAGGGATAAAATAAATCTTACTTCTAAAGTTACTTGAAAATTGCCACCTATGCACTCTACTGCTACAACAATAATATATTTTCTAATTTTTCCCTCTCATGTTTTAATAGATAAACTTGTGAGTGATCATGGGGAAGTGTTAAGATAATATGAAGATAAGGTAAGATAAATAAGAATGTAAGAATCTTTTCGTATTCAGAGGATGCAGACTTTTCTTTTTTCAGTGTTTCTCTTTACCAAAGTATCCTCATTCTGCTTTCCATACCTGAAAATATTCCTGTCTTACTGTTAAAAATTATCATTAACTTATGTATTTTGAAGACACTAATATTACAACATGCATATATTGTAACTGATAACCTAAATTACGAGTTGCTGTTTTCCAAATCCCTCATTACAGTAGCCTAAGGCACTCATGGTTCCTAGAAGAGCTCTTAAAAAATAACAGCACATATTCATGATATTTCACACAGCACCATCACGAGCAAAGTTCTGGACAGTTCTGCTACAGGAGATTATGGAGACAGAAAATATCAGTAAGTTCAGAAGGAAGAAAATTTCTGCACAAAAATCCATAAATGTATACTAAAAGGACAAGCCATGATTAGGCAAATAGGCCACAGAAATTATCTAGGCTCTCATGCCTTGGCTCTCATCCAAAAGAGTATGTCTTCTAGGAACTCTCCGAGTCAGAATAACAAGCTGCATGGATGACTGGTCTGACCTAAAAGGGTATTTTATACTGTTTTATATTCTGATAAACAACAGGTTCTCATCTCTCACTACTGTAAACACCTTTCCCTCTATATCTGTATATATTGCCATTTCTATGTTTCATACATAGACAGGAGTTTGTGTGTTTCCTTCCAAATACTGAATTCACTCTCAAAAGCAGCCCTAGTTTATGGTGACTCAGGGAGCCTGCTTTTGTGGTAGGTGACATTAAAGAACACATTCCCACTGCTTTAGATTACTTGATCCAATGCAGTTATCAATGCTAAAGGCAATTTCCCAAAATTGTGTAGCATGAAAAAGAGGTCACTACAGAGTTCAGAAGCTGAGTTTCTCTGCACTGTGCTATGAATAGCTAACTTCCAAAGACCCTGCTTTTTGTATATATGAAGGAAAATACTTCAGTCCTAGGTAACAATAAGGGAGGAGTGACCAAAAGATTTTTGCCAGGATACAGGGAATGATGCTTACACTGGATCAAAGCATAACAAAATAATCCAGATAGAGGAGACCTCAGGACATTTCAAGACAAGCCTCCTGCTCAAAGCAGGAGCACGAAATCAGACCAGATTTCTCAGGGCTTGATAGAGTCCAGTCTTTAAAACCTCTCAGGATACAGACTGTATCCAAGGTCTAGGTCCCTCTGAATGACAGCTTTGCTCTCAAGTATGCCAACAGCTCAACCAACTCATGTCCCCCTGCCCCCAGCCACACATGCACTTTGATGTAACCTGCAATCGTGAGTGTAGACACACCATTCACCTCCTCCAGGAGGTGTTACTAGTGAAGGTAACCAGGACAATTCCCAGGATAGCCCCTGCAGTACTCATCTTTTTAAATGCCTCCAGGTTGATTATGACCTGTTAGCCACTGCCCTCCAAGGATGACCAACCAGCCAAATTTTTAATGTTGCGTACCCACTTGTAACATAATGCTGTGGCTTTTATGAAAATATAATGTGGGACATGCTGTTGAAAGCCTTGTTAGAGTTGATACAAATGATATCCACTGCTCTCCTGTCATCCACAAATCCATCATTTAATTACAGAAAGCAATCATGCTGGTCAGGCGTGATTTGCCCTTGGTAAATCCATGCTGACTGTTCTAAATCATTTTCTTCTCCTTCATGTGCCCAGAAATGTGTTCCAGAAGGACTCACTCCCTGATTTTCCCAGCTGTGTCAGCTAAACCAGGACATCTGGTCATTTCAACCTAATTCCACTTTCAAATTAAACTCATAGTACAGGTCATACAAGCCAAATATTCACCTTCAGACAGCAGCATCTGTCCCACTAATCAAAGCAGGAGTGTGGATATGCATGCATGTAAGTGATAATAAAATTATCTTTAACAACAACTAGCTGCTCTTTGTAAGCAATTTCAGTGATTGGTAAAGGAGCAGGAACACTGATGAGAAGGTATAGACATCAGGAGAAGTGTATTGCATTTCAAGTTTTATTGAGGAAAATGGCACAGGTAGCTCTTTTAGATCTATGGCATTTCTTAAATTCCATTACTCTCTATCTAATACCACTTGTTGAAAGTGTACAGTTGTCATAAATGTCATATAATTATCACTTCATGATGATAAATTAGACAGACAGATATAGACATTACCAGGGTGCAGCTGGAGGTAGTGCCAGTCCCAAGCATAGGGACATCCCTGGGGCTGGGCCAAAGCTGTGCCAGAACACCAGCCTGCAGGTGGGGAAAGTTGACAGGAACCAGGCTCAACAGAGCCTTGGGGACAGTTGAGCAAGGCTGCCATGCGTGGAGCCAGGCTGAGGCCAGGCCAGGACATCAGCCCCTGCAGGTCTGGGCTCAGACCAGGAGCAGTGGCTGTGCAGAGGGACTGTGGCTTCAGCAAGGACTGGGTGCCTGTGCCGTGGATGAAAAGAGCCCGCATGGACAGGGGTCATCCCTGGTAATGTCTCCCCACAGCACTCCCAGGAACCTTTCCCCACAGCCACCAGTTCTATGGGACTGCTTAAGGCCACACCGGTCCCCAGCCCCACTGGTCAAACCTCCTAAGGGATGTGCTCAGGGTTCTTACACATGTGAACTGTAGTGAAAACTGCTGCTTCACTCTACTGAAAATTTTTATATAGAGAGTCAACTGTTGTCTTCTTTTCAGGTGCTATCTATCGCAGAGTCACAGCATCATTAGGGCTGAGATAGACCTCTGAAGATCATCTAGTTCAACTCCCTGCCAAGGCAGGTTCACCCAGAACAGGTTATGCAGGAATGCATCCAGGTGGGCTTTGAGTGTCTCCAGAGACAGAAATGTCATGACCTCCCTGAGTAGCCTGTTCGAGTGCTCTGCCACCCGTTATGTAAAGAAGTGTGTTCACCAGAAAAGAAGTATCTTTACCATTCTTCATTAGCAATCTGAAGCAGCCCTGCCTGAATTTTGCAAACACATTAAAAACCTTATGCATAATTATATGTTTATGTTTCACATTTACACAATTTGAAAACAGAAATTCAAGTGGGGTTTTAGCTTTCAAAATCAAGTATCACAACAGTATTGTATAAAGAGTCATGCACTGTTTGTAATGTTTGAAAAATTGCCTAGAGGTACTATACCAACTTCTAGTGTTTTCTTGTTCCCCATATTTTCATGCTTCTGCTATGATGATCTAAGAAGGGACGACAAGGTTGGAGTAATCTGTCCAGTAAGATTTTTGCAATTTCATTTTTGTTAGTTTAATATTATTTTCTGCCAGTACTTCAAGACTGAAACAAATTGTTTAGCCTATTATGAAAGACTTCTGTGTTCTCATTCCTAAATTAACGCAGTCACTAAATCATTGGGAAGACACAAGTACAGTGACAACCAGTCTCCTCTGTTGTTCCTTTGGAACAGAAGGATGAGTTGACAGTTCAGGTTTATAAATTTTATCTGTGATTATCACACTCATTTCTGTTCTTGAGGAACTTTAACTGTAATTTATTTCAAGCAAATTTCCACTGTATTTTTCTGTTTTTTACTCATTAAAATCAACATAAAGGAACCTTCAGGAAAAGCCAACTGAAGCATTCAAACGCCCTGATATTAAGAGAGAAACTAGTAGTTGATGTGAGCTTGTGTTTCTTTGAATCACCCTGTTGTTTTGGTAGCAAGGTACTGGTTTATCAGTCTACACAGCAACAGGCACAATATGTGAAGTGTAAGCTGCTCCATTTTTAATGGATGAGTCAGGAAGGGAGAAAAGGCTTAAGGATGTAAAAAGAGAGGGAAGGTTTAAACAACAAAAATATTTGAAATGGTACATTAATAGCATTTGTGTAGGCTAATCTATGACTTTGATATTTATAACATAAATGGCTTCAAATCAGAATCTGTTAAGACACTGCATATTCTAGAGTACAAAGGTTTTCCTTAGTTCTTGCCTAGGATTTTGAAAGGCAAGCTTTGTGTAGCAACTTTATAACCACTCTTTTGTTCCTGCAGTATTGCTTGAGATTAAAAATGCAGCTAGTCTCAATTTTGTAGCCAAATTTCATATTAACATAGAATGTATTTATGATCACTGCTCTGAAAGGCAGATTTGATTTATCATGTGTCTGAAATTGGACTGACCACTAATTTTTAGTAATTCCTTTGTAAGCGGTCCTGATTTCTTCTTAATTCTCATATCTGGAATTTGTAAGCTAGCTGGTAGCTAGTCTGGAACTTGCATGAGGTAAGTGATGCATTAAAAGAAAAGCTATATTAGATGGCAATATTGGAAAGTGCTAGGATAGGATAGCAGTAAGCCCAACACAAAAAATGAATACACTGAATAATAGAAAAATTAATACACTGAAAATATCATCCTACATATTAGTCTTTCTTGCTTATTGTATGTCACACAGACACACCAAAATACTTACCTGTTCTACATTATAAGATTTCATCTGCTGAATCAGAAAGGTATTTAAATAGGGAATATGTTGAACATCTCTTTCTTATCAGTTTCTGTTTCAATCCATAAATGAAGCCAATAACTATGATAGCCTATCAAACTGTGTTAATAGCTGATGTATATAAAAGGAGATAGTGGAATACAGTTCTCATTGGTTCATAATGGATGAGAAGGGCCATAATTCCCTAAGACATGAAATATATAGCTTTTTTGCTCCCAAGGACTTCTAGGGGACCAGTAAAAGACTTGCTCTGATTTGAATCAAAATTATTATGT
Source organism: Dicaeum eximium (assembly GCA_013396995.1). Taxonomy (NCBI): domain Eukaryota; kingdom Metazoa; phylum Chordata; class Aves; order Passeriformes; family Dicaeidae; genus Dicaeum; species Dicaeum eximium. Next base: position 46,235 of record VWZP01010273.1, read on the forward strand.
CACTATAATTTGTTCTCAGAATTACAATCAAATAGCCTTGTTGCCGTTGATTGCACATGCACAATCCTGTGGTGCTCTTTTTTATGTATTTATAACCGAAAACAATTTGTTCCATTAGAGAAAATCTAAGTATTTGAAACTCTGATCAACTTTCAGTCCTTAATCTGTACTCGTTTAACAATTAAGCAGAGCTTTAGTGACTTGGTCTAAATAGCATGATCATTGTGAACAGTGATGTACTGGGTGCTATAGCAGTTATGTTTCTCTGAAAAGCAGAAACAGATTTTCATATCTCTCTCCTTTACAATGTGCATGCAAACCTGAAGAGGTCAAGCTTTAAGGCTGCAGTTCTTTACTTCTACTTACCATGCTTACATGCAGGAAACGATGCACCAAGTAAGACTTTAATTTCATCTTCTTAGCAATTGTCTTTTCCCTGTATCAAATACTTTCTTAGTTTGCTTTTCAGGCAAGGTTTACAAACAATTTTAATATGAAATAACAAGGCAGTATAATTCTCATTGGAAAGGGAAAGCAGTATTTAAAATGTGTCCTCAGTGAAGGGTTCTCATAATCACAGCTTCATTCAGGAGAATTTATTTGTGGAGCTGAGAACTAAAATTAATAAAGGTTTATCACCTGGTGATAAAATATTAATCCTTTTTAAAGGTGTTGACATGTCATTAAGCTCTCCTTCCACAGTGCTCTAACGGAGTTCAGCGTATTTCAATATGGATTGTAGAATTACAGATGTTTTGGTTCGACACCTTTAATCAGTTTTCCTAAAATTACAATAACTCTATCTACTGTAAGAGGATACAGGGTTGATTTCAAATCAGAACAGTTCATAGAGCCCGCAGTTCTAAATAGTGGTCTGAAATCTCAGATTTAGCAGTGATTTGGAAAAGGCTGAGATAACTACATGTAGCAAATTATGTTTCTTCTCTGTATGCATAGCCAGACAAGGATATGAGGATAACTGAAATGGGTTTGATGTCTCAGTAACTTTAGAGAGATTTTAATAATGCAGTACCTTTCATCCAAAGGAATAACTTTAAATTACTTCAAAGCATTTCATAAACACTGCAAAATAAGAAGAGATTGAGGACTTGAGAATGTAATGGATTAGTTAAAAAGAATAATTAAAGTGAAGTTGTTGTTTGTGGCTTAACAAATCTATGAATAATAGCCATAGATTGCAAATATGACTAATGAATTTGGATATCTCTATTCTGTATGGCTAACATTAAACATGTTATTGAATCTGTTTTTAGAGCAAGTACAATCCGTGTACTTTTCCATTTTTGGAAAAATGTCTCTTTTTCTGGCACCTAAACTGAAATACTTAGTCACATTTAAAAAATAATCATTACCTGAACTTCTCCTATGTCATTTTCAGCTATGTTTCATTAATGAAAGGATGTGATCCAACCTTCACTTATAGTAATTTGACAGAGGTGTATTTTAATTTTTCATATAAAAACATGGAAACTTTTTATATCTGTAAAAACCTAAAAATCTATAAAAACTGCATATAAGTGTATATTCACATAAAGTAATAACACTTCTACTGGTATTTGCAATTTCAATATTTGAGGTTTTGTTAGTCCATATCAAAGTTTTTATTATTTAGGTCAATGAAAAACAATGATTTGCTGTGTATCTGTATATTTGCAAGTCTCATGAGCAGTGTCTGAGGGAACTGGGTCTGGTTATCCTTCAAGGAAAGGAGGCTCAAGGGGGGACCTCATCACTCTCTGTAAACACTGTACGGTCACTGGTAAGTAGTGAAAGCATGAGGGTGTTGGCTGCCTACCACTACCTGAAAGGAGATGGGGCTGAGCCTCTTCTCTCAAGTAGTAAGCAAGAGAACAAGAGGAATTGGCCTCAAGCTGCACCAGAGGAAGTTTAAATTGGACATTAAGAAAAATTTCTCCAACACAAGGGGTCCTAGGCATTAGAACAGGCTGCCCTGGAGAAGTGGATGAGTCACCATTCTGGAGGTATTTAAAGACACGTAGATATGGTGCTTAGGGACATGGTTTAGTGGTGGGCTAGGTAATGCTGTGTTGGACTCAACTATCTTAAAGATCTTTTTCAACCTGAATATTTCTATGATAGCTCATGTTTTCAAAGTAACACTATTTTTATTGTAGCACCCAATTATTAGAAGTCTTAACATGAAGATACTTTGAAATTAAATGTTACAGTAAGTGCTTAAAAAGGGACAGATCAGGATAACAAAAGCTATTTTTATAATTGAGATAGGAGAAAGAGATTATTCTAAACCCAAAATGGTTGGTGTGTTTAGGATGTTGAGATATCTGAAGTTGCATAGCATGACTTGGGTTAATAAAGAAATTGAAGATAATTATCTAAATTCAATCTCTTTCAGTTGCACATTAGACCTCTGAGACTAAGCATTGCACAGACCATGACAAATATAATGTACTTCCTACTATGTATTCTTCTCTTCAAAGGACCTGCAAACCTAAATATTTGCATAGACCTTGCTGGTTCTGGAAGTAACAGTACAGTATGTATAGTCTTCTCCCTGATGTACATGTCAATTAATTTATTTAATTTTTTAAAATTAAGATTTCTCTTAAATGCACATAGAAAGCTTGAGGTGGATTTAAGAGGAATGAGAATGTACACAACCCTAAAGTTAGATTGCTAGAAGATTGCACTGGACAGTCAATTAGCCATTAAGCAGTTAGATGTCCATAAGACTGCACCTGAAATCTGGTAACTGCTGTGAGGTTTCCTAATTAAAATTAGAGCATGTTTACAAAAAGGATAATATATTTTCACACTTTCTTGGACTGTTGTAGAAATTTGTGGCAGTTTCAATTTTCTAGTTACCCACTTTTCCTGGCTTTTAATGAATTCCCTTATCAAAGCTGAAAGTATTTGCACATCTTGCAGAATTCTTCAACACCAAATTTATCCCAGAGGTATTTCAGAATTAATTTTAATAGTTTTTTTTTTTTTTTTTTTTTTTTTTTTTTTTTTTTTGCAGGAGAAATCATTCTACATTTCAGCACTCTCCATGATATGACAGTGCTGCATACAGACATTTTTAATATTCTCTCCAGGTATACCCCTGTGGCTACTGCTAAGACTTCTTGCTCTACAACTGTTCCTGCTGGGGAAAAGGTGTTGCTATAGCTGCAGGCTAATAGTAACTGCCACTGCTGATTTGATGCCGTTTAGTCTGTATCTGCACAGTCAAGAAAAAACTGCCTCCTTGTCTACCCTGTGCATCTTTGAAGCTAATTACTTTTGCTCATCAGTACCAAAATATTTACATGGTTTTGCCTGTTGGAGTAGGAGCACAAAAATTCACTGCTCAAATTCAGATGCTCACAACCATACCTGATGTTAATGGTGACATTCAGACATACTTAAGGAAAAGCACAACAATATGCTGAATTTCAAACTATTTAATTAACCTCTAAGATATGAGTGAAGTGAAATTATGAATACTTTATTTAAAATGAAGTTTTTAAAGCTAAGAGAGGGAAAAGGTCAAGTTAATGCACTTCACCTTAAATGCAGTGAACCCTTTTTTCTCATTCAGTTTGAAGTTTATACATTGAGTGATGAAACAGGATTAAATTTTCCATTAATAAGCCACATCAGGGCCTAAGGTTCTTGTACCGTATTGTGCTACGTATTTTCTTTTTCTCTCGATCACTGCCTCAACTCTACCCCTTGTGCTGAAACTCAGAAATACTATTATACACTGCTTTTTTGTGTCAGGGCTCTATAATAGTTATAATAGCCCACAGAAGTTATGGATGCCACACCCCGGAAGTGTTCAGGGACAGATTGGACTGGGCCCCGAGAAACCTGATCGAGTGAAAAGTGTCGTTGACATGGTGGAAGGGTTGGAACTAGATGATATTTAAGGTCCCTTCCAATCCAAATCATTCCGTGATTCTATGAATAGCTCAATGCAAATTACAGTTATTTTCAGTGTCTGACTGTTGCACAAGCTGCTCTTAAGCCCTTCCTTTACAATATTCATTTTTCAGGCATAGAGATGTTTCCTGCACTTTCACCCTTCTCTTTCCTTCTGTTAAGAAAGCTCTACTTCTTACCTCAGGATAACTACTACCAGCTATCATGAACTGTAATTTAATCAAGAAAGATTTCAGTTTACTGGGAGGCAAGATCACTAAGGTCAATTCCGTGCTACCACCTGGAGTTCAGCTCAAAAAGTTCACTTCACCTTTAGAGCTACTCACATTTTCTTCAGTGTGGGCATGTTTCAGATGCTTTGTGGGTTTTTCTCCTCTACGTATCTTGTTTCTTTGTGATTTTACACTACTATTACTGATTTATGCTTAGATTGAAATTATAGCTTTTTTAGGAATGAAATCCTGAAAAGTTATAAAACTGACTCAGATCACCTGCAGCTCAGCTCAGTGCCCCTAGCACTGCAGTTGCTAGCATTAGTGATATATGACAATGGTGCAAAGAAATTTTGCAGATAATCCTAAATCATTTTGTGTTCATATTTAATTTGCATTATGCAACTTCAAAGGACTGCCTTTATTTTGAAGACCTTGTGAAAACATCCACTAAATGAATAATTCTCAGCTTAGTAGAGATTTCAATTAATTTATGATTGAAGTTTTTAGTAAAACTTCAATTTCTCTCCTGTCTTTCATATAATAGTGTGCATATTTTTAGCCAGAATTCTATCAGTGCTTCCATTTTATAACTCTGTTTGGCCATTTAATACATCAAAGGAACTGTGTTTCTCTGGCACAGGGAGGTTAAACACAAGTTTTACACGTAAGAAATTTCAGTTACAATGAACAGATCTGAATTAGGATATGGATATGGAGCAATGATATCTAAGCTGTTATTTCTGTTCACATGCAGAAGTATTTTTCAAGCTTATAAGCTATTATTCATGATGCAGCAATCTGTTTCCTAGTGTTAGTCCTAGCTCATCAAGAGACAGTATACAATTTTTGCAATATCCTCAGCTCTGACGCGCCGCCCCGGTGTCCACTCGGGCTCCGGCCAGCTCTCCGGGGCAGCACACCAAGTGTGGCCGCTCCCCATCCTGCCCGATCGGGGTTTCGGGGCAGTCGGTGCAGCCCGCGCTCCCTCGCAGAGAGCGCAGGACAGCGGCAATAAGTGCAGCGTCGAGGAGACGGAGTAATTCGAAGGGAGAGAGACGGGCAGNGAAGGAGGGTGAACAGCCTATATGGAAAGGAGGGGTTCAGGGCAAACCATCAGGGATTACAGAATAAGGGAGGTTTTAGGGAGATACCAACAGTAATATAAAACATTCAACAATAATATAAAACACTAGAAAACCCACTACCACACAGTTCTCACTTCAGTCCCAGATCTGTCTTACACAGAAATTGTTTAGGATTTTAAATAGTGTTATTTGAATTCTAAGATTACAGACTGTAAATTTAACTCCTGGATTTAAAAGAACATTCTTCTAAATACTTCAAAGGAACTGAAGATTTTATGCAGGGATTTCTTGTTAATTTTTTTCTTATGTCTTTATTACAAAAGATGAAAATGTGACCTTTAACTTCTCAGTTGAGAAACTGCATAGTATTTATGAAAAAAGAGAGAAGAAAATAAAATGTTTGTTCTCAAAAAAAATCTGTATCAGGGCTGTAGCAAAATACACTGGATTGAAATAAATATAGAAAAATATACAAAAGTTCAACAACTTATCACAGGTGTAAAAGTATGAAGGGAACTGCATGCCCTCTGTAAATAGCTGGAGTTGCAACACAGCACTATGAAAACATTTCTTAATTGGCATCAATCCCTTCTTGTTATTTGCTGTTATGTGACACTTTTTTAGTACTTAAAGAAATAAATCTTTACTTAAATATTGCTAGTGAAATTATGAATTAAATCAAAATATTCCCTATAGGAGGTCTCGTTCCAGAGATGCTAGAATCTTAACCAAAGACCTGAAGAAACAAGAAATGAAGGAGAAACCAACATACAAAGAATTTCAGGTACTAAAATATTACAAAGGGTCTCCTTGTGGAAGTGACTTGGGTAAAACTACAATCAATATTATTCTTAGATACAAGTCAGAGAGGTAATTTACAGTCAAAGACAAAAGGTTTCTGAAGGTAGAGCATCTTTCACAGAGGTTCTAAAGCAGAGGTACTAACAATATCCTAAGATGTAGTCCACAGGGCTGACCCTCTTGTGTCCATTTGTGGCTGTTGACTCTTACCCTCCCTCCATGGACCTCATGAGGGGCATGACTCTGCCTTCTTGGTGACCTGCTGGTAGGTACAGCAGCCTGGTATATCTCCTAAAATCCTTCTCCTCTCCAAGCCCAGACCCCTCAGCCCCTCTCACAGCAACTTGTCCCTGATCAGCTTTGGGGTCCTGTTAAATTTACTCTAAATTTTTCTTGATTGGAGAGCCCCAAACTGGATCGGGATACTAAACCAAATGGATGTAGGATACTAAATGTGGTCTCACAGAGCTGACAGCAAGATATACGTTAGCACACACTTAGTTGTTCTCAGCCTGCTCTGTTGCCAGCACACACTGTGCCTCCTGTTTGCCTTCCCAGCTGCTGCCCTCCCCAGGCTCTCAGCAGAGCTACTCTTCCCTGCCAGTCAGACTCCATCTAATGCTGTCTCTGGGGAACATTAAAAAAACTTTGCATGTGTTTTGGTTGAATTTCAGAAGGTTGATGGTGATCCACTCCTAAATACCATCTAGGTCACTGAGTGACAGCCTTGTCCTCAAGAGTATGCACTGGTACAACTCTGCCCTACTTTGGTGTCACATGAAAAATATTAAATGCTATTAAATCATATGAAGATGATTATAATCTAGACCTTTTTTTTCCCCGTAAAGTTTTAAAACCACCCTGGAATTAGTAGTGATTGCAAGGTCATGAAGTTCTTGTGGTTAAAAAACCCCACTGTCTAAAGGATAACATTTTGTAAAATATCACCAGAGCTTAACGTCAGCATTTTCTTCAATATTTTCTTCAATAGTTGAGCTAAAACCCTCACTATTCTGCACCAAAAAAGACAGAACAGATCACAAACTGTAGCATTTAAATGACACTAAACCATTACATAAATTGTCCTGACACCCTCGCACATTACACTAATTCACCTGAATACTTCAAGGAATAAGGCTAAAAGGATCAGCATTGCTTAACAATACCCTGACATTCAGTCTTCAAAATATATTGTCAGAATGCAAATTTGGGACCAGAATTAGGAAGTCCTCTGACAATATTATCAAGCTGCAACCAGAACAACTTTTTCAATTAAATGATTTCAGAAGAAACAACTGAGAGGATAACATAACATCAGAGAATGAAACAGGTTATCCAGCCTGTATAAGTTGATCCATTCTTAGTAGCTCCATCCTCTGTGGAAGGCATCTCATTTTTCTCATGTAACCCCTGTGTTTTTTGCCTGAGCAACTCTGTCTGACAGCCTGTTTCACACATTTATCATTCTCTGCATGAAAAAAAGTGTTCCTGACACCTATGTTGAATGGGATTATTGTCTTAAATCAGCATTGTTTTTCTTATTTTTTTAATTCTAAAAATAAGCGACATTGTTTCAGTTCTTTGCATTTTCCACATTTTGCATTTAAACGTTTCTTAACAATTCTCTTTTACTCATATGGTGATTCCTAATTTTAGGTTGCCCATGTTTAGCTGCATTTTATTGTTGGCTTTAATCATCAGAGTCAATAAGTTTGATATTATATTTTCTTATTCCTGCAGTATTTATGTCCTGCAAGACAATTAATATTATTTTTTAATCTTATTTAATTTATCTTAATATTGTCATTTTGCATAAGAAAACCATACAGAGCTTCTGAAACTTTCCCTGGGTTGGATGAAATGCATTCATCAAACAAATTCACAGCTGATGTGAGATTCAAATTTTCCTAAATTTCAGTTATGATGATTTAGCTTAGATCTGCCTCAAAATTTGTGGAAATGCAAATACTCTTTTTCTGATTTGTATACTTGGCACAGTTTTATTACATTTAACACATTTAAAATATTTCTGAAAAAGATTGTACTGATTCCATAGATCTCTTTAATTTTGGCTTCAATTCTGTAGTTGTTATCCTAATACACCTCCCTTCTCCAGGATATTTGTCAGCTTTTTAAGATTTTGTCTTGGTTGATCATTGGAGATATCTACCAATTTTAGGTGAGGGTTTCCGTATGCATGACAATGTCTTTTACAAAAGTCTAATCAGCACATAAAGTAATTTCCTCCTGATTAGGAAGTGTTGTAAACCTTTTCCTTGTTATAAAAAAGATCAAAAAGGAGAACAGAACTCCTCTGAGACCTGGCTTCCTACCAGTACTGCTTTTAAGATGGAACAAATGAGAGCAGAATCATAATTTTACCACTGGTAAAATATATCTGTATAATTTTTAGGTTCAGTTAATAAACATTTCCAGACAAATGAACATATTGATCACTGCCCAGTAAAACTGTTCCTTAATAATGTAAAACAAAGTAGTCATGCTCTGTTTTATATTTCTGATGTATAAAGTATAATATATTCTGTGATGTCTGTTTCACAAATTTTATGACAGCTGACACATGACAAATTTGCTTTACCCTAACAGTTTAATTTCTATTTGCTTTCTGCTGTGTTATATGTGTGACCTATGTATTTAAAAGTGATTAACTAATTTTAATATGCAAATGTCGGACTTTAAATACAGTTTATCATCTCACCTTTGATTAAAAGCCAGTGGAACTTATGGAGTAACTAGACTAATCAATAAGCTGATTAGTCAACTCTTGAGCTGTTGGGATCTATTTATATCAAAGAAGTGAGTTACAGTGCCTTTAGTCAATTGGGTTAAATTCCAGATTCTAGAACAAGGGGCAGATGCTCAGGCTTTCCAGTTTGAACATTTCACTCAAGCCTCAGAAGAAGCACTTTTAAGTGTTAACTTGGGAAAACATTACAAAACCTTTTGAAGCAGAGAAAATACTCTTCTCTCTATTTTTGTAAGGAATGCTTCTTGTTGAAAAAGAAGCATTTCAAATTTACCCCATGGACTTACAGGGAAAAGAATAAAACTTTTTAAAAAAGCCTCCACTGTTTACTGTTTTTCATCCTCTGCTTCAGTAATTCCCATGGTTGCTCATATACATGCTTTAATATTTCAGAAACATTTTCAAGGGCAGCTATCCACTGTTAAAAGATTCTGCACTGCAGCCACTTTTCTGACAAGTTGACTAGTTAGGTTAAGGGTCCTCTTATTTACATTTGCTCTTGAGCTTTAGTACCTCAGATATTCTGCTTCCACAGCTGAGTCACTAAATCTAATGTACAAGACTTTACAGCAATCTTTTAATTCAAACACTAATTTAATACACAAAAATCCCATTTTGAAAATCAGCTTTTGTATAATAGAAACAGAATAATAGAAACATAATAACCACAAAATACCATTCAAATTTTAACCATAAAATCTAAGAAGAAAGTTCAGTCTTCTGCAATGAACTGAATTTAATTCCCTCATGTTTTCCTTATTCTCTTAATTCCTCATGTATTTAAGTTAAAGTAACTATAATATGGTTTTAAGGGGAAAAAATATTATTTGAAGGAGAAATAAAACCAGACTTGGAAAGCATAAGTAGTTTCTGTCCAGTATCACTAGCTGAATGTAATCCTCAAAGATTGGTCATTCCTAAATTGAAAATACTAATATTCTCCCAAGATTATCAACTCTTAGTTGTCTGTTAAAGATTAAATCTGTTACACTGTGTAACTTGTTGATTGACAAGGCAGGTTGACTGATACATTAAAAAATGGATCCAAAAAAAAGGAGACCATTCCTCTCTCTTCTTTTTCTCTACCATCAGTCTGAACAAAGTCTGTCTGCCGCCTGAGACAGAATTAAAAAAGAAAAATATTGTCAATCACTTTAGGAAGCAGTAATATAACAAATGAATCTGGCTGATTCACTCTGGGGAAAGGTAATATGTATGTGTAAGCAAAAAAGGCAGAATGATCATATTAATTCTGAATGTTTCTATAGCTGTAAAAGGCCCCCTTTCTTTCCAGTGCTTCTACAGTGCTGTTCACTATGTCAACAGCATACTTACAGTGCTGAGATCACTAGGTTTGGCATGGTCTCTAATCTTTCAAAAGGTTTCCTTAGAAACCTTTCCTTATCCTCTAATTTCCTTAGAGGACAATTTGAAAATATTCATGTTTAGCATTAGTTTGTAATTAGCTAGTAGTAACTTGAAATGGAGGATTCAGACAACGCATCATTAACATGAGCCATCACCCAGTCAGCAATATTTTAAAGCCAACTCTTACTTGAAAAGGTGGAAAGAGCTTCTGGTCTAGACGTCCCTTTTAAAATTCCTGCTGAGTCTCAGAGAACCACACAAATTGACCAGATTTGCTGTTAGTGGGACACAGTCTTTCAATTAACCTCAATTACCTTTAAAACAGAGATTATGTTATGATTTTCTAGACTGATGGGATTTTGCTTTGATTCAGTAGACTTTTTCTCATTTTGATCTGTAGGCTTTGTTTCATTATCATCTTGCCTCCCTTTTCTAGATCCTTGAGTATAGAAGGAAATCCAAAGACCTCTTTGTAAATAAAAATAAGATTTAGAACCATAGAAAGATGTGGGTTTTCTATCACTCCTTCAGTTCTCTTTTCTATGCTCTTAGAACAAGCCATTATCAAACACAAAATTTTATGATTTGTTTCAGTCCAGAAAAAAGAAAGAACAAAATACAATGCATAATTCAACTGTCCCAGCATCTCAAAAGTAGCATTTGTGACCTCTTGGCAGATTCTCTTCAGTCAAGATACATCTCACAGAAGCGCTCTCGTTCTCTTTGGCACCATGATGGCAGTATGATTGGCACCTGATGGCTTTTTCTGCGAGTTAGCATTCAGTTCAAGGTTTCACAGCTTCTTGGGTGAGATAGACTGAACTGTGGCCTGTTGCTGACTTTTGTCAGTTTACACACCTGCAAGAGGCACAATCCGTCTAATATGAAACATTAAGAAGAATAGAGAACATCAGCCCATATTGCTGCCCTCTAAGTTCAGTAAGTCTCTTACAAAGTGTGAAAGTTCAAATCATACTCTTGAGACTGCATGAATTATGGATGTCTCCAATTTAACTCATGTCAACACCTGGCTTGTATCCTGTCTTAAAGTTTTCTTTGTTTTCTTGATCTCTGAGACATGGAACTATAACACAGACCATTATTTTTTTCCCCATGCTTTGTTATTGTATTTTATATTTCTGTACAATCATATAGACAAATGTGTAGAGAAGTAGACTTACATTGAAGAAGACATCTTTCCAGAAAGAAGGAAAAAAAAAATAAGACAACAAAACAATGCAGAAGTGAACAGCAGAAAAGTCTTGAAACCACATAACAACAGAGATCTAGAATAATAAAGCGCATTTACACAAGTAATTTCATCTTCAGTTTTAAGCAATAGCCTTATTGATTCTCTGCTTCTGAAGCACAGTGAAGCCAACCTTAACTGTGTTCCCTGCTCCCAGGCTAGCTTTTCCATCCCTAATTTTAATTTTCTTTTCCTGCTTCTCATCTGTTTTCTATTGATCGGATTCTTTATATTGCTCACACATACTTCTTCACAGATCCATTTGAAAAGCTTTTGCCTGCTTTCAGATGTGTAACATTTTTATCTTTGTGGCTTTATATAGATGAAAATATAATTCCTTAATAAACACAACAAAGTAAAGAACAGCATATCTGATACAAGTATTGTGTATTTCATGAAATTCAGTAAACTTGAAGATTTTATTGCTGTTGTAACAGTTAGGGGGCAAATATAAATTCACAGAAGCATATAAATGTTCATTTATTTAAAAATGTTTCCCTTTGAGCATTTTCTTATGGCTAAGTTAATTGAAACACTTTGTGGGAACAGGCTCATTGAAACATAGAATTGCTGTTAAGCTACATATTAAATTAAAAAGTTAACATTTAGGGAAACTATACATGGAGATTGTCCTCACTGACACTGTAAGTTCTTTTAAACAATGCTTTATGGGTCTGGAAGGCTAATCTGCTGTCATGCTGCATTTATCAAGGTGGCAAACAAACTGTCATTTACGGTCAGTTGTGGTGGGTTGGCCCTGGCTGGATGCCAGGTGCCCACCAAAGACATTCTGTCACTGCCCTCCTCAGCTGGACAGGGCAGAGGAAATATTACAAAAGGCTCATGGGTTGAGATAAGGACAAGGGACACTCACCAGATGCCATCATGGGCAAAACTGACTCGGCTTGGGGAAAATTAATTTAATTTATAACCAGTCAGATTAGGATAATGAGAAATAAAAACTAATTCTTAAAATTCCCCTTGCCCCTCCCTTTCTCCTGGGTTTAACTTCTCTCCTGATTTTCTCTACCTTGTCCCATCAGTGGTGCAGGGGGACAAGTAGCTGCATTCAGCATGCTGTTTCTTCTGCTCCTTCCTGCTCAGAGGGAGGACTCTTCACACTCTTCCCCTGCTACATCATGGACTACCTTCTACAGGAGACCATTCTCCATGAACTTCTCTAACATGAGTCCCTCCCACAGGCTGCAGTTGTTCATGAACTGCTCCAGTGTGGATTTCTGCTACAGATTAAAAAAAAAAATCCCCTGATTTTATATACTTTAAAAAAACTCTAATTTTTTTTCTGGTTGAGGCTGAATATATATGGATTAGTTAGAGTATATTACCATTACCATATGATTCTTTCACTGCCTAGAACTGTAGTCTTCTTGGAGTCTGTGTAAATGCAATGGGGTCACTTATTTTTAAATTATTTGAGACAAAGTTATGCACAGAAGTTTGAAACTTTATGAATTGTTGTGAAAATAAATATTCTTGTAACATGAAAACAGGAAGCATTTGCATTTGTGAACACTATATGATTCCTTTGTTTTAAAGTTTACTCTGCTTTAAAAAGGAAAAAAAAATTACATTTTTAAAAGAAAGAAAAAGCTGCTTGTAGCAATAAGCTTGTATGCAAAATACTGTTTTTTCCTGCTTTATGGAATAACCTATTTTAATAGCAGAGGTACTAGTGGTTTGATATATACATATATCTGTTTGAGATAGATATATTTCTGTTAGCAAGCACGAAAATGTATAAAAAGACTGCTCAGTTGAACAGTGCGGCTTTTCTTACAGGAGACCATTTTCCAACAGCCAGCTGTCTTCTGTTCATGACATTTCACTATGAATTTGGAAAAGAGATTCCAAGGCTATCACATAAACATCAAAGTGTTTATATGAATGTCTCCCCAATAGAGACACCTATCCAAGAAGAGCCTTCTGCTGTTGCTTAGAGCATTTTTGCATTATTTGTGACAGTTCAAGGAACAGGAACATCAGGTAAGGCATGTTCTTTTCTTCCTCCTTTTCTAAACCTATTACTTTATACTTTGAATATGTTTGGGTTTGCTTCAGTGCAAAAGCAAAAATAAAAATTGAAGTCTTCAAAGTTTAAATAGATCAAGAAAGTATTTCTGCCCAGGGTTCTGTTGGAGGCTGATATTCAGAAGAGACATGAATTGCCAAAGTTCTTGTCATATAAACATTTTTGTTAATAAAAGCACTAGGAGTTTCTTCTGTCTAAAGTTAGTCTGATGCCAACAGCGTTGTTTATAGAGTATGACAGAATCACAGAATCATTTAGCTGGGAAAAGACCTGTGAGATCATTGAGCCCAACCTGTGACCAAACACCACCCTGTCAACCAGACCATGGCACTGAGTGCCACACCCACCTGGCTACCCCCTCCTTTCAGGCAGTTGTAGAGTGACAAGGTCACTCCCCAGGCCTCCTTTCCTCCAGGCTAAACACCCCCATCTCCCTCAGCTGCTTCTGACAGGATTTGTGCTCCAGACCCTTCACCAGTTCCCTTGCCCTTCTCTGGACTCACTCCATCCCCTCAATGTCCTTCCCGAACTGAGGGGCCTAGAACTGGACAGATTTTAAAGTGTGGTCTCAGCAATGCCATGTACAGGGGAAGAATCACTTCCCTGGTCTTGCTGGCCACACTGTTTTTCATATACAGTCATTAATTACTAATTTGTAACTGCAGCAAGAATTTTAAAAAGTCAACAATTTAATTTTTTTTTTTGTTTAGAAAGAAATATTTTTACTTTAAATAAATGTCTGTAAATATTTAAATAAATATTTAAATAAAACAGAAGTCACTCCCCAAATAGCGTCACACACAAAACAGGCTAGGATTGGAGATATTATTTGAATTTATTACTAACAAAATCAGAGCAGGATAATGAGAAGTAAAATCAGACCTTAAAAACACATTCCCTTACCCCTCCCTCCTTCCCAGCTCTACCTGCGCTCTCTCAGCAGCACAGGGAGACAGGGAATGGGGATGATGGTCAGTTTATTACATGTTTCTCCCACTTCTCAGGGAGAGGAGTCCTTCGCTTGCTCTAGTGTGGGATCCCTCCCACACGAGACAGTTCTCCATGGACTTCTCCAGTGTGAATCCATCCCATGGGCGACAATTGCCCACAAACTGATTCAATGTTGGTCACTTTGCTGTGGGTGCAGTCCTTCAAGGACAGGCTGTTCCATCGTGGGTCCCCAAGGGTCACAAATACTACCAGCAAACCTGATCCAGCATGGGCTCCTCTCTCCATGGGTCTGCAGGTCCCTGCCAGGAGCCTGCTCCAGCACAGGTGGCCCATGGGGTCACAGCCTCCTCTCAGGCATCCACCTGCTCCAGGGTGGGTCCCCTCCAAGGGCTGCAGGTGGATCTCAGCATTCCTGTGTTCTCCATGGGCTGCAGGGGCAGAGCTGCCTCACCACGGTCTGCACCACAGGCTGCAGGGGAATCTCAGCTCCAGTGCCTGGGGCAGCTCCTGCTCCTCCTTCTGCACTGACCTGGGTGTTTGCAGAGTTGTTCCTCTCACATGTTCTCACTTTTCTCTGGCCACAACAACATCTGCACAATATGTTTTTTCTTCTTCTTCCTAAATATGTTATCAGATCATTACCACGATTTCTGATTGGTCCTGCCTTGGCCAGAGGCATGTCCATCTTTGGAGCTGTCAGGGATTGGCTCTAGCAGACATGGAGGAAGCTTCTGGAAGCTTCTCACAGAGGCCATCCCTGCTGACAAAATATGGCCACATAAACCTAATAAACTATTAGCTATAGACTAAAACAATAATTCTCAAACCCTGTTCACATAATTTACTTTTAAAGATCCACCTTCATAGAGACATGCCGATTTGACTACATTAATTTAAAATGTCAATACAAATAACACAAATTTGGCAATTATGGATGAACATAAAGGACATTCTAAATTCAGAGTCTAGTAATATAAATCCCAGGGTCTCAGAAAGAATGTCTTCACCTAAGTTTTTTCCTAACAAGAATTCTTTCCTTCTGCTGTCAGGTTCTGATAGCTGAAATTTCACTTATTGCACAAGAATGTAAACAATAATAGGAGCTCATTAGAATGACACTTTATTCCCTCACAGTGTTTTCTCTCAATGTGAATTTAATTGGCTGACTGACAGATGTGACAAACACTAGAATCCTAATATATGTGAAAAGCAAAGGCAGGAATGTTCAACTGGTATGACAGTCAAACAACAGAACTAAAATTCTGTTTAATCATGTCATTGTATAGTAGCCTCATCACCTTACTTTTCTCTAGATAAAATGGTATTTTTTTCATTTGTAGCAAAGTTTTCTGAATAAATACCAGTTAATCAGTTTAATATCATTAATCAGTTTTCTGATTAAAGGCAGTTTACTTAACCAGAGTTAAATACATCTGCAGGAAAAAATACCCACCAAATTTTTGGAAAATATGCAGGAATATGTAAATTCCTCAGCAAACAAAAAAGTTTTGGTTTTCAAAAAAGGTATCATTTATTCACTAGAAGATCTTTTTCTTCCAGTTTTATGGACTCTGCACTCTGTAGAATATGAATGCACATGCCTGTGAGCAGTAATGAGGTTCAGAGAAATGAATGATAGATAAGAGTAGAGTGCTCTCAGTGGAGGACATAAGCATCATTTTAGCCTCCCACATGTGTAGTCATGTCTTTGCCCTTCAATAATGAGACTCTCAACATTTGCATCACAAACTTGAAATAGCAGATGATATCCAAGACCCATAAGACTACTTCCCTTTATGTCACTAAATCTCTGCCCCAGAGATGGTTTTCCCAGAGCTGCTGGCATATAAGCAGCTCAGATGCATGAGCTAGAATCCTTATAGAATGGTACAACAGGAAAACCCTTCAGATTTTTAGTTATTTGTCATTATCAGGTAGCACAGTTGCACATTACACAGTAAAGCCCCAGGTATGTGTGACCTCTACAATATTTGACCAGTTCTGACTCATTAAACTAATCCAGTACAAGCTAGAAAATCAATTAAAGAATAGATTATTTTTGCTATGTAACTTTTGCTAACTACTCACTTGTGTGTCACATTTGGGATGGGGAAACAGAGCAGGTTAGAAACCATTACAAAAATCATTCACTGGCCTCCAATACAAAGAATGCCAGTGAGACTAGCCTGGTGTCACACAAGCAGCCAAGACATTGCTAGATTCTGCCAGCAATCAACTTTAGAAAGTTAAAAAAACTGTCCTCTGGCCATGTCCAAGATCCTGCAGAAAGCTGAGCCAGGGGTGCAAGAACTCAGTGTAGCAGTCCAGGACACTAGCCAGGACTTAGGCATACTGAGCAGCTGGAGTAAATGTCCTGTTTCCTGAGTCCATGGTGCTGGTCGACACTGGACCATGGGGACATGATCTGCATGAGGCTGATGTGAAAGTGCCATAGGAGTCTTAGAAAAAGAAATCACAATTCACTACTATATCTGTCTTTTATAGTTAATACATTTCAAATTATATATCACTGAGTTCTTTCATTCTAGCCTCTACCCTACCTAGAGGTTTTCCTGTGACACAATTATTCTTATTTTCTTTGAGCTTCTAGATCTGCAAAGCAATACATCAATAAGAGATGGTGGAAACCATAGTGAGAGATTATAAGAGGTCAAGGTTTCACTAATGAGGCAGAAGGTAGGAAGACCAAAGAAGAGGCAAAACTTCTGAGCCAAGAAGCTTCAGGAATTAGCACTCAGTTGAGCACAGAAGGAAGTTAAGTATTCACCTCAGGTTCTTACATCTTTTCTGTCACTAATCCAGGGCTCATTATTGTTAGAATGTGCAATGGGTTTATTTTATCATCTTAGAAAATTGGTTTTAACAAGGTGGTGAAGCTACAAGTTAAATTATAAGCTACACATTTAAACAGTTTGACAAAAGTCAATATAAATTTCAAGAATCCAATTGTCAAATTCAGATAAGTCAAGCCTTTAAAATCAAAGAACATCATTAGGCTGAGCTTAGAAAGATTGATTACCTTCTCTCTCTAATTAACTGAACTTCAATATTATGAGCTGCTTTTTAGGAAATCATAGCCAGCTGAATGTGACCATGTGATTAAAGAACACATAAAGAAGACACCACATAAGAAAGCTGTGTGGTAATTATTCCGGTCAATTAATTGGTAAAAAAAAATCAAATGCTTTTATCTATTTAAATTCTCTTCATTCTATCAGCCATTGAATACATTAGACCAGAAGACAATTGGCACTGTGTTCTGTCTTTCTTTTCAGGGAAGTCAAGCATATCATGACTCTAAGGTCACTTTTTGTTTGAGTACTTAAAAAGCTGTTATTCTGATTTACAAATTATCTGTTGTACTAAAGTGCTTTGGTCAATACTAGAAGATAAAAGCATATCTTAAAATGAGAAAAATATTTTCCGTTGTTCTTTTTTTCAGAATTGATTTATAAATTATGAAGTTGATTTTCACAAAGGTAAGTAATCAGTTTAGGAAGATTTTAGGAAGTTCGAGCCATTGTAAGCTATAATGTGAAAAATCACAAATTTTAAAAATTGTCCTCATTTTGCCAAAAATAAATGCAACATATAGATACCGTTTGTTTTTAATAGTCATAGAGCTGAAGGATAAGCTGAGAACTGAATCCTATTTGTTGAGCACTAGAGACAATTCACACCTCTTAAGGAGATATAATAATATATACTGCTTCTATATTTTAAATGGCTTTTTCAAACTAAATTAGTATCTGGCTTCTCAAAACCTCTGCAATACTTTCTGGTTTTGGTGTATTTTCAAAAGTTGAATTAACTTTTATTCCTTTTTCTTTATTATAGCCTCATATATAATAAATAGCAGTACTCAAACATCACTTGGTTTTTAAAGTTACATTCTTATAGCTAATAGTTTTTCACTATGCTCTATAATACTAATATTTGTTTGCTCTTTTATTTATTTTTACTTTTATCATATTTGGCTATTTCAGAGTGCATGCATAATATCTATGCTCTCTATGCTATAAAATACTTACTAAATCTAGATTATGTTTATGTATACTAAATACACTATACTGTAAACATATACATATACATGACAACCTACTTTAAACATTGATTACATTTCTATCTATAATTTTTTCAAAGCTATTTTATAATATGTCTGTAAACAGCTTCTGTAGCATTTGCAAATATTTTGTCCTTGTTCCTTAATTGTCTTTGGTCCTTAATTCTAATGTGCATGTTTGGTTTTTTTTCTTCTATGCACTTTGACTTTTTAACATCAGCCACTTTCAACTCTAAAAAAATTGTTTTCTAACACCTTTTCATTACTAAAGGGGTATTCCATATAGCTATAGTTTTAAGTTACTCTTGTATATTAATGAAATCTTTGATTTTAATGAAATCAACCTATACCACTACAGACAGTAAGTTTTATCAGATTTTGGTCTTTTTGCTTGATTTTCTCAAATTCTCCTTCTAAGTGTTTCATCATCTTTTCAAACATTTTAGTAATAATTGTCACTACTAAAATTCCAGCAAAGGATTTGAGAGTTGTGTATCTAGGGTATCAGATGAAAACTAGTTCTTATTCTCACTACACAGGTGAATGTGAAGAAAGCATTAAATCAAATGTGCTCAACCACAGAATGGCCAAGGCTGTTAAAATGCTTACAGAAATTAAATTGTTGATATGTGGCAAATTGTAGTTGTTATGGTTACTAGGGCTTCTTTTGAAGTGCTGTAATATTAAAGTTAAAACAAAAATAAAGATTAATTTGGAATAAGGCCCTCATGATTTAAAGTGTCACTGAATGACCTCAGTACCTATTAACTTCAATGAACAATAAATTTTTATGACACTTATGCAGGATAAGGTCCTAAACCATTTACATGATAGTTGTGCTTCATTTCTGGATGCTCACTAGCTCTCATTTTATTATATAGAGGCAGAGTCAATTATTCTAAATGGAAGCATCAGTAAAAATTGACCTTGTATGATAGATAGCTTCCATAATTATTGTTGTTGCCTTTTTGCTGTGGTATGCAGATGCAACTAAAACTCTGTTTCATTGCAGTAGCTGATAGAAAATTGTCAGTCTCTGTGGAAAAAGTACCAGATATAGGGCAAAGTAAGATAACCATGATGATTAAGGAGATGAAAAAAATCTCAGATGGAGACTAGGACCTTTTCCTTTTTAATCTTAGAAAGGAGAAGAATAAGAGGACACACAACAACTTTTAGCTCTTATAGCTCAGGAGAGGGCCTTAATAGGGCTGCTTCAAGGCTAGATATTTGCATTGCTAAATATTTCAGATATTCTTAAATGCAACCATCAAGCTTTTCACATAAGTCAGAATAGTCATAGTTGGAATATTGGACTATAGGGACTATTTGACTTCTCCACGCCAGGGTAGCTAAATCATCTTAGAATGGTTTAGAAAAATGAACTTCAAGATTATTTTTTTGCCAAATCTTCTCCCTCCATGACAATAATTACATTCTCTAAGCAGGTTTTGATCAGTGATGTGGCTGCTAAAAGTTTATAACATAGTGGCTATTATGAAGGAAATGGCTAGCAAGCTATTAATTACCAAATTTAAGATTTACAAATCACAGAACCACAGAATCACAGAATAGTTAGGGTTGGAAGGGACCTCTGGAGATCATGTAGTCCAAACCCCCTTCCAAAGAAGGGTCACTCAGTGCAAGTGACACAGGATGGGCCTGATCCTGGACAACCAGCTCTGGGTGGCCCAGCTCGAGCGGAGGATCCAGAGATCCTTTCCAACAATGGCCACTCTGAGATTCACTTATTCAAGGTTTAGAGGAACAGTGATATCCACAGAAAACGCCTGACTACACAATCACATAAGGTAGTAAATGCACCAAAGAAAGGCAATTCTGTGATTTTTATTATATGAAAAGAGTGTTACTGGCAATTATGAAAGCTAGAGCATCGTATGTCAAAGATGAAAGCTGGTGCAAATAAATATTATCAATTTTTGTAATATAAATTTTTTTGTATCTTTCATAGTAGCTTCCTAAAGTCATGACTAATAGCTAACAGAATGTGAATTACCATCTCTTACCAAAGAATTTTGCTTTTTATTTTGCACAGAGCCAAGTAGAGTGAATAGCAAAAGAAGCATTTAGTCTATGCAGTATAAATAAAAGAATGTTTGAAAATTATCACTGATTATTTACTAAGGTAGATTCCCATGATATAATTTCTTTGCTCAGTGTGAAGAAAGAAAAATAGAATACCTGCAGTCTTCCAATCTTCAATGGAACATGGTGTGAGCTCTGAGCATTGCATAGCTAGTACACCAGTTGTGCAATTTTACATTTGGATAAAGCACACCCATCTTTTTACTATATATGTAGAATAGGAACTGGCAATTATTTTGTAGATTATGGCATCTTAATAAGAGAAAAGCATCACAAGATTATTTCAGCTATTGAACCAGCAGCTCCTATACAAAATGAAACACAGAGAGAAAGCCTAAAGAGTATGGAAGCAAGGATATGTAGCCAGGGAGGAGTCACAGAATAACAGAATGGTTTGGTTTGGAAGGGATCTCAGAGATCATTTAATTCCAGCCCCCACCTCTATGGAATATAGAGAAATTGTCTAAGCAGCCAGGGATCATGTAAGGAAAGCTAAAGCCCTGATAGATAGAATTAAATTTTATCTTTAATTAATATTAATTCTGTTTGCTGCGAGATAAACTTGACCTTGATTTTTACTCACAACAATATTAAATTTTCTGGAATTCTTCTGGTGTGTTCTGTAGTTACTTTTTTTTTTTTTTAAAATCAAAAGCACTTCCTTTTTAACATGTCTTTAGAGATTCGCTTTATATTTATGGCTGTATGATAAAAATATAATGATTAACATCTTTGGGGATTAATGTGCTTTTTCATCAATGTAATTGCTTTTTGTGAAGGAAAAATAGAGGAAAACTTGGGAGCTCGTTATAAGTATTCTGATTACATTTTTTTAAGGGATTTAAGAAATGGCCATCGTCTCCAGCAGCTTTGGGTTGTTATTAATGTAAGACACTTTTCCCACTGGCCCCTGGTGTCCAGCCCAGAAAGCCAGAGACCTCCATCCCTGGTGAACAGATGCAGCTGCTCCTTTCTCCTTTACAAGCCCAACAGTAGTTGCTGAGTGTGTTTTCCAAGCACACACACAGAGAGGACCCCAGCACAGCCAGCTACACGGGCTGCCACAGACCAGGGGCTGCCTTGAGCGTCACCCGCCTGCGGGACAGGAACACACGCACAGGCAGCCAGCCCCCTCCCCTCCTTGGCCACACAGCACACACCCAACACTCCCAGCTCACACTCATCAAGTACCCTGCATGACCCTGCTCTCTGTCCAACACTCCTGAACAGCTCCCAGGCCCTTTTATCCTCGCTGGCTGGTCTGGCTTGGGGCTCACCAGCAAAGAGATGGATGCTGTAGTGCGCTCATCTCACAGGTACTGCACCCTCTGGCTCCCCCACCCAAATATCAGCCTGATAAGCCTGCCCAGACTCACAACCTCTTACTTGCTGGCTGATGTCATGATAAGCTTTTGTTGATTGTTGATTTTTATTTTTGTTTGTGACAAGTATTGTGTATCATGACTTACTATTCAAATTTAAATTTAAAAGTACTTAATCCTACTTTATTATCCAGGCTCACTGACAGCATAAATCAGTCAGTGTAAGAACACAGTTGCTCAGTTCTGTGCATCCTAATCTTTCACTAAATCTCAAGCTTTTACTTTTAAACTTATGCCCTTCGTTACCTTGGAGCATATAGTTCTAAGAAATATTCTGGACTTGGTTTGAAACATGCTGTCTTAACTATAACATTTAAAAACAACCACTAATAGCTAGTCTTTTCCAGGTAATACAGGTTTCAGAGGCAATGATATCTGGTTAAATAGTGCAATTTGATTTGTCACATAGCTCAATACTGAAGTGAAGGAAAAGTTACTCAACTAAAATTGTGAAGGAGAAAAGCAATATACAACTATAAAGCACTTATGTTTCTGTACTCTGAAGACGCTGTTCTAACTAGGCAGCTGTTTCTAGGGTGGCACACTGCATTAGGGCAGTGTCTGAATGGTTCTGAACACCTAGGAAAACAAACAATGATGGGGCAAGGATTGATGGCTATTTAACAATAATAGCTTCATTTCACTTGTACCCAAATTTTCACTTTTTTTTTTAAAGTAGCATTAATCCATAGCAGCAACTTCATCATTTATGAAGATCTATTATTGAGCGGAAAGAATGGGGCTTGAGGCACTTTAGCAGAACAGGAACAAAAACACTTTGAAGCAGCAGTAGTTACATTATCTACAACTCCTATATATAAAGCAGTGTAAGAAAATTGTCTGATGATTCTAATATGCTTATTTTTTTCTAGATATGTTTGTATTTTGCTTTTTATATTTCCCAGATGTTAAAAAATTTGCCTACCTAATCCTCAAACTAGAAATTCTAAAGTTGGAGAAAGCAAGCCCAAGGGTAAAACAACTTCATGACTAGTGAATTAAAGATTTAATAAGAATAAAAATTATTTGGTTTTTTGTTAATAGCTTTTAATGTCATGCATTAAACATCCCTTGAGTCCTATGCCAACCAATGGTATAAGCATCAGGACAATTTTTTTGTTTGTTCAGTCTTGATTTCCCATAATCTTTGCACCAAATACTGCAGCTATAAGCATTACATTTGCATATTACAGACTTCAGTTTTGAAGACAGTCTCTTATGTGAATCCCTTTACAAGCTCACATATATTTTGCTCACAGATGTTGTAATACTAAGACAGGCATAAGACCTATATTATGAAATTTATTTCAGAAAGCATCCTTTAAGATACACTTTTGGCTGTATGAAAGATTACCAAGGGAGTTTAAAATTGGTCTCAGTTCAGTTTCATAATAGTTTAAAACTCATGAGACCTCTCTTATCTTTCCCCATATCAGGTTATCACTGTTTTAAGAAACAAATTGAAAACACCTTTATAATTCTAACTTACATCCTGAAATTTTATATGGAGAGTAAACAAAGCCAACTTCCCTAAGCTTTCCACAAGTAATAGATTCTTTCTTGATATTCTACTGATACTAAGCCTATGGCATCCAAAATATTTGCTTTTCCATTTCTACCACAGAAACAAAAACAAATGAACCAAAAAACCCCTTTATCTTTGCCAAACATTACATTGAGCAAAGTACGGCCTGTAAAAAATTAGCATTTCTCATCTTCTCTGCCATCTTAACAAATACATGTAATCACTCTGTAGCCTAAGTCTACAATTACAGTCTTAAACAGAAAAATAAAGTTAATGCAACAAATCTGAATGATGAAATATGTACAGGACTGTCATCGGTTTTGTACGTCCAGAACCCAAATTTCTGTAATGTCCTGTCCTGTCCTGCTCTCTAACACATGGCTTCTCTCAGTCTTTGGAACTTCTAGCAAACAATGATAATTTATTTTCCACAAAACTAAGCAAGGCATCAGAGATTTTCTACAAACCAAATATAAACATTAGAGAACTTGAAAAAGAGGCTGTTACTAGCATGTTGTAAAAAATCCCGAAAACTGAAACCACCACTGCTAACATCCCTCCACCAGTGAATATATGACAGCACCTTATGAGTTAATTAGACTATTAAATTGTGTATGCTTTGCATATCTAGGAAGCTAGGATACAAAGAAAACATTCTGCTGTTTACCATGTAGGGCATATTGCAGCCTATTTTAAGAAACCATCATAGCATACAATAATTTTGTTTCAATTGTAATGTCTTACTTATAAAAAAATCCACCAGAAATATTATCCCAGAAGGCATATGTTTCATATAAAGTTGATAAATGTGAGCAAATTAAAATATCGTACAGGCAAATTACAGAGAAAATTAAACTGTTTTCCAACACGCCTGAAGGGAGCAACAGATTTTTGATTCCTATAAATCAAGTCTGGATTGCTTCCTAGAAGGCATTTTTTCTATAGACTACAGGGTCAATGATGAAATCCTATGGCCTATTCTATCTCAGGAGTAAGATTAGATGACCGTTTTCTAGTCATCTATAGACCTGTTAGCTATATTTAAATGAGTATTTTTCTTCATATGATACATCTATAATTGGATGTGGTTGACGATTGCCTTAGACTACCCAAGAGCAAGACCAGGTTATATTTAGATGAATACTTCCTTTATATGATCTGTCTATAATTGGATGTCATTGAAGGTTGCTTTAGACTCCCCCAGAGAAAGACTAGGCTATATAACAACAAATTTTATGGCAATAAGAAAGATGCCTCAAAGGCTGTTACAGAATGAAACCAACAGAACTAAGCAGATACTGCTCCTGCCACATGGCAGAAGCTACTGCTCTTCATGGCAGACATCTGAGCTGGCATGAGTAACTGACAGCTTATTATATTTATAACAAAATATTGATTGTTGACCTGTCAATTACTTAGGAAAAAATAATTGCATGGTGTTTTTTCATTAAAGAAAGGAAGAGGTGGCTATGCAAATAAAAGATATTGGGTAAAAATGGCAAGAGAATTGGATCCTACAAAATATCACAATTTACACTCAAAAGTCAAGCAGACCTTCAAAACATTTTGGAATCTCATAAGAATTACTTTCATCAATCAGAAAATAGATGAAAATGTTGGATATTGAAAGAAATTTCTCTTACACATATTGAACAATATCCTTTTCATTAAGCAATCCCACTGAGACCATCACTTACCCCTAGAAAGGTGTACAATGCAGTTTACAACTCCAAAATAATGACAGATTTATTATTTTATTAGAAAGAAAACATGAACATGTCTTCTTCCTGCAAAAAGTTCAACTGACCATGTGTCTCAGGAAGAAGTTTACAATTCCCATTGTCAGTCATCAAGTTCTCATCTATATAAATATACAATGAAATTAAGATCATAAAAAATGTTCTGTCAGTGAGAATACTCATCTGTCTCTCAAATGTTCTTAGTCATAAAAAAATAATTTGCTGAAGGACTGTTTCTTTTTCCTTTGCCTTTCAAATATTTTAATTTAACAGAATTCAGTGACAGCTTTTGCTGTTAAAATCACAACATAGACATCAGATCTATCAACTGGAAATAACACGTATAAGATTCTACAAAAATAGCCTCTCTGGGATAGTAATAAATCTATTCTTCTAAGAATCATTTGACAATTTTACCTGCAACTTCAACTTTACAAATTATTTGCATACAACCTATATCCTGGAAATATTCTACTTTGACAACAATGCAATTATATGCTTTTAGTTTCACAAAATACGGTGCAACATTCTATGAATGTGGAAGGAACGTGACCTTAACATTAAGGAACTAACTCTGTTAACAAGTGAATTTTGGTTTGCACCTAAAATGGATTCATCTTAATGAATTTTAAAAGCAAGTCTGTAGTCTAAGCCAGTCATCTAGTCTTCTGCAGTAAGAGCACAACTCTTACTAAGTATCTGTAGCAGCCTGTATGCACCCACACACATAAAAAAATGTATTTAAAATAAATGGGAAACTCTTCCATTCTGTCATTCCTTAGTTATAAGGAGAGCCCAGACCAGTATCTTAAACTCAGGCCTGGTATTTATGTTACTGAAGGTAGGTGAGGTAAATTCATGTGGAATTCATTCCTCGTGTAGAACATCCAAATACTGTCACACACGTTAAACGTTAACTACACACACACACACACACAAAAAAAAAAGGCAAAATTTTATTTTAATGCTAAACAATAGAAGTTACAAGCATATTAACAAAATGGAGCTGTAGACAAATCCCTACACACCTAAACTCACACCTCTTCACAATTTGCACTGTTTACACAATTCACACCTACACAACATTCATATTTGCTTCTAGTGTGTCACAGAAGAGGCTACCTCACCCTTGCACCAAAAATTATGACTTATAAAGAAAAGAAGCAATGTTTGACAAGAAAAAATAAAATAACACACTATTTCAGAGAGCAAAGTCAAATGCAGGTCTATCACAGAGATTTTCAGTAGATGCCCAAGCCAAAGTGTCTCAGATCCACACTGTGTACAAAGCACAAAAAGACCAGAAGAGAAAACTGAAGTTTTCCTTCCTTTTCAACACTTCTCCAACCATACATTAAGCCAAGTATGGATGATCTGTGCAAATTGAAGGAATTTTTAAGACCATACCTTCAATTGTAACTTCTACCCTCTCTGTACAAGAATATTTATCTGCATAAAAAGTCTTACCATTTTTGGTAGGTCTAATTTTCAAAATGCCTGGTGGACTTTGCATAATAATAACTTCGAGCTACCTTTATAATTTTCCCACACTTTGTGAAAGCCTTTCTGTTTTTCTTCTTCGCTGTTTCATTTAATTTGTGCGTGTTTATAAGGACATGGGGCAGATCTTAAAGAAAGAGAATTAATATAAAATTGAAACCACACAGTAGTGCTAGACAGTGCAGATTTGCAGATATATTCAATATTTATGGATTGTGTGGGTTATGCTCATAGCTCTAAAGTTCCTCTTAAAGTTCATTTAATCTAATCCACTCAGATGTCTCAAGAGATAAAGTTCCTCATTTAGTGTCATGTCAAAGCTTAGTCCAGCTTTTGCGGTGTCACTCCTTTTGACATATTGCTGAGATAGAACCTTTGAATTCAGAGGTTGCCAAGTAGAAACATGTAACTGAAATGATTAATCAAATTATTGGGAGGGGGGGAGTAAGGAAAGAAAAAAAAAGATAAAAGAAAATCATTAATGATCTTCCTAGAATGAGAATTAGAGCGAAATCACCACGGGCTTGCTAATTTCTTCAGCTGAATGGCTAAAGTCACAACATCATTTCTTGTCAAAGTATGCAAAAGAAGTAATGGCAATGCACTTTCAATATTTTATTAGACATAGTAACTAGTTTATTTATATATTAAATAGTCTATAAACTTACATATTATTAGAAACAAATGTGATTTTCTGCAGTCATTTGAAATGTGTAGTTCAGAGATAGAGGATTCCTGTTATTTATTTATTAATTTATGCAGATCCTAACACAACAAATCTATAACCATGCTTTAAAGTTGATACCCATCTTTGTTGTGTTCTGATTAATGTATCAAGCTGAAAATATCTCTAACAAGAGAAATAGGGCCTCCTTTTATGTTCTGCTAAAAGCGAGTGAAGGGCTTATTCTCTGAAAAAAGTGTAACACAAAATTGTACACATGTGTTTGACATGTGTAGAATATCAAATTAACAGAAAAATGTTGTCACTGATTTCAAAAACAAGCCTATTAACATTTGTACACTTTTCCTTTCAGAACTAGTAGTAAAGATTAATGGATGTTCAGCTACTGTACTTAAATGGCTGGTGTACAATGTCTGGTTCTTGAGCATGATTTTGCACAGTGCCATGCCAGTACCATCCCGCTACTTCACATGTGCATTTCTTCTGGGAGCTAATGTGAGTTTTCCCAGAGACACTAAAAGATAATATATTTTCCTACCATGCATCTGCATGGCTTCGGATCAAGCTTGTCACCTTCAGACTGAGTCACTCATACAAGAAAAGAGTCAGTGTAGGATGTTTTAACCATTATTAAAATTCTCTCACTCAGGAAGCACTCACAAAACTTCAATCTTCATTAACCCATTGACACCTCTTGATCCAGCTAACAAAATTAATCTCTTTGGAACAACTATGCCAAAAAAACACTGATGGATTAATTTCTCACAACTAAAAGTCAGTAATTGCATTAATAGAAATATGTGGAACATTTAAAAAAATATTAGAGATCCTTTGTCCTGAGACCCTAAAGAAGTGCTTGGGCCTGTCTAGTAGGTTACTTCAATCATTTCTTTTTATATATGCTACTAATTTTATTTGACTTAGACAGCTCTCTGTAAGCCAATAGCAAAGAGATATCTACCCTCTAGGTTCTGATATATATTACCAGCTTACTTCCTAATAACCCCAAAAATGCTGTAAAAATATCTGTGAATGGACTTCCTTCTTTGTGAAACAACAAATACTAACAATATTCTGAACTTCTAAATGTGAAGACATTTAACAGCAAGACAGTGCCCACCATCTTAGGCTCAATTTTTCTGATTTTTTTCCCACTAGTACTCTCATGCCAAGTAAACCCATAGCTCCTGACAAAACTGTGCAGCCTTTAACAGTGAATGTTTCCAGGCCTATTCTAACAAGGTCCAGAAGGCCCTTCACATACTGAAGGGCCAACTATCTTTCTGAAATTCGGGTGTACATATTTGTTCTGACTTTTTTCAAACAAAATGAGCATTACCTCTTGATGATTGTGGCTCTGGGAGGTTTCCTCTCTCTCAAATTGAAAATACAAGAAAGCAGCTGCTTTGCCATTATCCAGTTCCAATATGCATTCTACCCAAAACACAA
Source organism: Dicaeum eximium (assembly GCA_013396995.1). Lineage (NCBI taxonomy): Eukaryota > Metazoa > Chordata > Aves > Passeriformes > Dicaeidae > Dicaeum > Dicaeum eximium. The sequence continues at coordinate 75,118 of VWZP01010273.1, forward strand.
TACTGTATCATGAAAAAATAAAGCAGAAAAGCCCATATCAACCCCAGGGCTCATTGGATGTTTGCCATCTGCTTTTTAATCATGTGGGGCACAACCTGATAGTCACATATGCAGAAATTAATTCAGATGTTAGCTGACTTCTGATTTATCATCACTGACAATAGAAAAGGAAGAGTTATGGTCCTCATAATTTGTGCTTGGACACGGAGCTCAGCCCAAATGTTCCCCATAGGGAACCAATGGGTCCAAGTGTACCTTCAATTCCTGCTTCTGAATGATCTCCAGCTGTCCTGAGGAAATCATGTTCTGTCATGTGAGGTGGGAATGGCAAACCCCTAAATACTCCCCAGATCATAGACAGTCTACTTCTATGTTCACATAGTGCTACTCCAGCATCTTACACAGCAGCACCAACATGTGCCCCAGAATCTCCATTGTCCTTTACTTCTGTACAGATCAGTCTGTGACTATCTCTTGGGCTGCTGGGAAGCATCACCCTTTAGCTCCCACGAAAAGTTTTTCTTTCTCTCTTTTTGCAATATCCACATTGCCACCTTGACTGTGTAGTTAAAAGATTAATGCTTTCCTCCATTCAAATTCTTTCTGAAACAACAGAGGATGAGCCACCCAAGGAATCCTGATTTCTCATGTAACGTTCCAATTCCAGCAGTGAGCTGATTTTTTTCTCTTATGCTTTGGTCTCTAAACTGTAGAAATGTTGAGTGAACAGAATTCCAGCATAATAAATGCACCACCTAGCACAAAGAAATACTCCTTCCAGAACTTAAAACCACAGAGAACTGCAGCATGAGCCTGAATGACAAAACAGAGTTTAGCAAGCCACACATTAAAGCCAGAAATTCTAATTGCTTTCAGGCTAAGTATTGCACTGAATGTGGCTATAATTTTAACAGATGTTCCTGGAGAAAGAACAGGCAGTAAATTACCTGAAAGCCACCTGCCATCTTTTAGATTCTGAATAAATATAGAATTATTCCTATTTTTTTAAATTCATTGAAAAAATGAGCAACTCTCTGTATGGTCACTTTGTACATTATTTTTTGTTTATCATTCAACCAGTTTCAGATTTTTACCAGTAAAATGGCTCATAACTGTATCACATCACATGTCAAAACAAAGAAGGAAGTGTGCTATATAGGTCTTCAATCACTAATTCATTAGTGTACTTCACTGAGAGAAGCAGGCTGGGTTCTGTACAACAATCTGCTTTATGTTAGGTCCTCCAGCAAGGGAAAGAATATCACCTGAGGACAGCTTCCAGTCTTCAGAGCAGCTAAAAGGCTGGCTTGCTGAATGTGCTGTAGATGAGTCACTGTGCCCTGCACACCCCTCTGCCACAGTGTGACATTCAGCCTCTCAGGTGTGGCAGGAGCCACCCTGTGTTAGAAATGCCCAGACTCCGAAGAGCAGGAGCACTGACTGCAGTCACACTGGGTTGCATCTGGTGTGTGCTACCCATAGCTTTGCTTATGGATTACCTCCAAAGGGGCAATGAGTTTGTAGCATTTTTGCCAGTGATTTGTTAGAGTGAGGGTTTCTTTGAGAAATGCAAATACAATTTTCACTTGCTTGTTCATATATAGTTGTATCTTTTGCCAGATATATGGCAATCTGTGGCCATACTCCAATGGAGTCATCCTGTCTTAGCCATATTTTGTTGATCAGTCTTTGTTTACATTAAAAGCAACAGAGAGGTAGGAAAAAACCTTTTTGAGGGACAATGTTATAGATTTTCTTATGATTTGATAAGAAAGTCTGTGAACTTGTGGAAAACACATTCATAAGGGCAAGTGAAAAGGGAGTGTTCTAAAATACAAACATTTAATGAATTAAAAATTTTCCATCTATAAAGACAGCTTAAAACCACAGACCTGCTAAATTCAATATCTCTGTTTAAAAAACTTGTGATTTGGCTGCAGTTTTTGTTAAAAACCATATACATTGTTTGGAAGTGCAACCCCCTCTTCCATACATCTCTACATTAAATTAAAGAGGGAAAAACATAATGAGGAGAAATGGGTTATTCAACATCAGATTGCTTGTAGAAAATATAGGACATCATTTTTTTCTCATTTTCTTACTCACAAGTAAAATGAGCAATAGCTATGCTAAAATTCCAGTGACAAAATATCACATGCAAGGAGTCACATTCAATTTTGTAATTGCTAATCGTTCTCCACCCAGCAAAGAAATTGTACAAAGGCTATTCAAACCCATGCAACCCCCAGTCGAAGGGTGCTGTTTTAAATGAAAATGAACATTCAGAGAAACCTCATACTCCATGTGCTGGGTCCTATCTGCTTGAAGCAGAAACTCCCAGCTGGAATTGTGCAGCACTCTCCTGGACAGCAAACTGGCTGGCCATCTGCCTGCATCTGTCTCTTCTATGCTCTTTCCCAGTTCCCAGAAGTATGCACTGCAGCTTCAATTCACTTCCCTTCTCACTTGGCTGTACTGTGTTCATGAGTTATTTGGCTGGTATGGACACATCGCATTAAAGAAATATAAATCATTGAAAGTGGGTGAAGAAAATGATTACAAGTAAATAATTAAAAAACCAAACCAAAACAAAACAACAAATCAAAAACAAACAAAAACCCACCAAAACCAAACAAACAATTAAAGAAACAAAGACCAAAACAAAAAATAGTACTGGAGAATTAAGAATGAGAGCACACCTCATTTGGCTGACCTAGAAGATTCAGCCACTGGCCCAGCAAGCTGCCTATTTTGCTGGCTGTTGAGGATTCGAACGAGAAACAGGAAGCAGACAGAGACAACCATCTGTTTTACTCAGTGTTATATTACAAAGGAGAGAGACTTTCCTATGTTGATAACATTCAGTACAGGAAAAATGTTATTTTCCCTCTGCAAATAGATTGTTCTACCTTTATTTGAGTGACCAAATGAACTATTGGAAGACTATTTCCACCTTCTGCCCACCCGTTCACCCTGCAGACTAGTGCAGCTAATGTATATAAGGAAATGTATATAACTACTGTGCCATTACTGATTGAAATAAATTCTAGAAGATCTGTCTGAACTAGAAGAAAAAATATACATGACTGATGTAAAATCCACAGCTCTGTGCTCTTAGAAACTAGGATGACCCTGACCTAGATGAGAAAAAAACTAGAGCTAATAGGTTTGCAGATATTTAATTAACCAGAATTTGCTTTGGTTGTCCAAGTTAACTTTGACTTTCTTATTAGTGCCTAGGTTTATTGTAATTCAAATTCAAACTGTTGTTGAAGCACTCTGCATCTTATCACTCAAACCCACAGTCTAAACAACATTAGCCACATGAAAATAACAGAAATCCAAACAAATCCCATCAGAAGACATATTTTGCAATATGCATGTATATGAGAAATATGAAGATAATATTTCTTCTGAATGCAGCACTGGAAAGATTATTAGACTGCCTCACCCCTTAAAAAGTTTTCAAGAAAATTGGAAAAGGTTCAGAGAAACCTCATAAGGCTGTTTTGGAGTCTGCAGTTTGAGATTCAAAAGCTCTATTTACTTAACTTTTCAAAGGCAAAGGGTTTTAATCTACTAAACAAAGGCATAACAATATCCAGTGACTGCAGCTGAAACTGGATAAATTTTCAGCATAAATAAGGCATGATTTTTATAGTAAAGATAATTATCCATGAGAAACCTTCTAGTAAGTGATGTGCTCTATTTTCCATCACTCAAAAGCCATCAAATTAAGACTGAGTATATTTCTGAAAGACATATAAAGTTCAAACAGAAGTTAAAAAATCCTGTTCTGTTTTGTTGCTATTGGGTTTTTTGGTTTGGTTTGGTTTGGTTTTTTTCCCCCAGAAATCCAGGCTATTAAATATAATATCTTCTTTCATTAAAATCTGCAAAATATTTAGCAAAATAAGTATTTTTATTTCATTTTGATGGCATAATTTACATTGAAGAATAAAATGTTAGAGAAAATTAATCCTATTCCAAATATCTGACAACCACCAAAAAGGCAAAGAAAATAAAAAGTGGGGCCATGCTACCTGTCCCAAGACATACATGACCTATATGTATGACCACTAGTGTCTGTCAATTGAAAGTAAATCTTAAAAAATCATTCATTTTCTTCCTCATACCCTCCATTCAGTTCAGCTACACTGAAAGATATCCTAAATACAAGAGAAGAATTCCACCATCACTGTATTTGTAAGTGGTTGGTTATTGGTACAACTATCCTGAGAATAAATAATTTCTTCACAAAATATACAAGAATCTGAGGCATGCTTCCCTATCAGCAGTCTAAGATTTGTGGGCAGATACTGAGCTCCTGACTCCCAAACCTCTGATCTCAAAAGAGCCAGGAGCTTTCTCTCAGTTAAGCTTTTGTTTTTAAATGAGACAAAGATACTCAGTCCCCGCTGAGGTCTCAGATTAGCCAAAGTATAGAAATGCAAAAAACCAAAATTTTGCACATTTCCTTCTCCCACCTAAAAACTGCTAGCAACTAATTCCACTCTCATGAAGTCCACACAAGTGTAAACTCTCTTCACCAAACTGTGAAATTTATTTCAAAATAAACTTTGTTCTTATATTTGGCATTTTTATCTTACTGTGGTTGGCAGCCACCTGGCTCAAAACTGTTACTTAAAAGAACTTTCAACAGAAGCTCTTTAAACACCTTCTAGCCTCATTTAATGTGAACATAATTAAAATACCAACTTGAAAACTAAACCACTCATTTGATTTCTGCTAATAGGAAATTCTATTTAGTACATAACTGACTATGGAAAAGATCCTGAAATGTATCTTCTTTCCAAAAATACATTGAAATCTTACAAGCTTGATATTTCTCTTTGCCTGAGCTTGCACAGTTAGATATCATTCTCTACTGGGATAGCCAAAAACCAGTGTAAAGAAGGCCATGTATTTTCACTGAGGTGTTACTTTCAAGAGGTATTAATGCCAGGATAGACTGGATAATTTTGTTTGTTTGTCTGTTTGGGGTTTTTTGGTTTAGTTTTTTGGTTTTGTGGGGTTTTTTTGGGGGGGTTTGTTTGTTTTTTGTTGTTGTTGTTGGTTTTGTTGGGGTTTTTTTGTTTTGTTTTGTTTTTGGTAAAATGACAGTCTTTCTGTTGGAATTGGAATTCTCCTCTGGAAGTTGGAACAGTATTGTAAATATCCCCAGTCTATATTACCTTATTATTGTTTGGTAAAGCAGTTGGACCAGCCCAAGAAAAATCTTCAGAAGAGTAGCTTGTGTTTATTAAGGTTTATTTTTCAGACCTCACATTTGTTGACAGCAGCAGCTGGTTTAAAACACCTAAATCATTATAAGAGATTTGGCTGGGTACCACTTCATAGCTGCCCAAAAGGTGTTGTATTTTGGGTTTGTGGTTAAACCACAGGTGTGGATGAACAGTGGTTGCACCAGCATCATGCCTTCTCTTTTCTCCAACCTCCCTGACATGCAGCAAGAATACTGAGAGTGGGCAAGAAACCAAGAGGTGACACAGCTGGCACAGCTGACTCCTACTAGTTAAAAGGATATACCATGCTGTGTAACATCATGCTCAGCATTAAAAACTGGGGGCAGAGGAAGAAGGTGAGGACTTTTTGGCTTTCAAGGTCGCTGCTGTCTGGAGATGAGCTGAGCATTGGTCTGATGGCAGGAGGTGGCATGTGACTGTCTTGGCATTACTGGTGTTTTTCCTCTCTCCTCCACCTATTAACCTGTCTTTAATTGAACCCACAGATTTCAAACTTTTGTTTTGTCTGTTCTCAGTGCTTCTAGTGGGAGCAAAGTGAGGAGTGAGCAAGCGAGTGCTTAACTGCTGCTCAGGGTCAGTTCACAACATTCACACTCTCCCACTATACAAGCCCAAAACAGGACTAAAGCTTAGTGATTTTCTTTTTTTTAAAAATCAAATAGGAACACAAACATAACACATTTCTAGGCCTCAAAAACATGAGCAACTATAAATGATATAAGTTGCTGTCATATCTCAGGCTTAAATAATATCTCAGCTCTAACATAGTGGTTTTCCCAGTATATGCTAATACTCCAAAATCCAAATTTGCACAACTATAAGCAACAACCATTGTCCAGGAAAAAAACGGCAGTTTTTCTCTTTTAACTTTTTTCTTTTCCAAGGAAATGTGAGATTTGCATTTATTTCATCTTACAATTAGTAAAAACTTGCTAGTTATTAACTGTTCATGTTTTGCACTTGGATTGCAGAAACTCAGGATATGCCTATTAAATGTGACATTAACTGTTCCCTTGAGAAGGAAGATGTACTTAACCTTATAGAGCTCTATTGGCAACAGATTTCTAATATCACCTTTTTGCATTCTAGCTCTCTAAAAAAATCACAAAATTGTGTAGAACAGAGAATTTCTCCTATTGTCCCACAGACAGAAGATGCGATGGTAATATTTTTAATAGTTAAAAATGACTTCTTAGCACTTTGGACAGAATCAGGTGTGTGAAAATAGTCACTGTAGAATTTCACTGAGCTCTGCTTAGGTATTTGTGTTCCCTCATGCAAGGGAACCACTTGCTTATTTTACTGTGTCATTTTCAGATTGCTATCTTCAAGACTGTTCTCATGAGAATAAAGAATCAGGAAACAGAACTAAGCTTAGATTTTCCTTTCTTGTAATATTCTTTTTCACATGCCAGTGCACTAATTGTAAATTTCACTGATGTTTGAATCCATCAGGTTTAATTAGAACCCATGTAATATTTTTATGCCTATCTTAAGACTACACATTTTAAGGAAGCAAAGACCTCTAAAATATAGATGTGTTTATTCTGGTGATTTCTTTGACTTCCAGTGAGCACTCCACTCCTGGAAAGAGAAACTTTCTTAAAAACTCCATTTTATTATGCAACCCCATTTACTCCTGCTAGTCATAAACAAATTAAATAACAGCCACAGACATTTTGACAGTGCTGTAGAATTTGCAGGTAATTTTAATGATAGAAAACATACTTCATCACACTTCTCAGAGTTCCAAATTGATCTTTGGCAGTGAGGCTGATAATTTGATTGTTCTGTAATGTATAAATGCATAATTTCAAAAGCAGAAATCATTTTACAGAGGAACTAATTAAATGTAAATGAACTCCTTGTACAGGATGTTAATATGTAGTGATATATACAGACATAATTGAATAAGAATAATAAAGAATAGCTCATCTAAATATCCCATTAAAATGATTTTCATATCAAAACAAGTATCATCGTATGACATATTCCTCTGCATCATTAATTGACAGTGTAAGATATTAAATAAGTTCTTTGCTTCCTTCTTGCCTCTTTCTATTCCCTCCTAATTTTAGGATAAAACATCTTTCAGATTTGCTGTGCTCAGTGGCACTCCTATTAAAACAGAATTAAGATGCTGCTTGTCACATAGGTAGACTACACCTATGAGGTTCCAGACAGTAGGTTATAAAACTTACTTTAATTTTTTACTTCATTTTTCATTGTCTCTCATAGAGCATAGATTCTATATTTTCCCTGAAAGGGATGCATTCTTTCATGAGTGCTGTGCCAGGGCCACCCTGGCAAGCAGGCCCTGTGGGGAGACATGGTCAGGACCATCCCTGCTCCAGAGGTGCTGCAGGGACATGGGGTGAGCCAGCAGCTGGCATTGTCAAAGCCTTGGGTGGATTAAACCTCTCCCAAAAGACAGCACAGAACCCAAAATCTGTCCTACACCTCTGCTGGCTATGCAATAATTTTCCATGGAATCTCTCGAGTATTGCCTGGAGTTTGGAGAGAAAATCACAGAATCACAGAATATTCTGAGTTGGAAGGGACCCAAAAGGATCATCAGTTCCAGCTCTCAAGTGAATAGCCCATAATGGGATCAAACCCAAAACCTTGGTGTTATGAGCACCATGCTCTAACAGACTTAGCCACCATTTTTGTAACTGTGCCTGGCAATACATGTAATTTTATTTGCTATTTTTTGTTATCTCGGCATTTTGACGGTTACTAAGATTTTTTTTCTCCTGGTTTTGTTCTCTCAGTGATCCAACATCCCACTTAAGGCATTAACTATGTGTAATTAATTTCCTGATTTTTTACTTTTGTTTACCATGAGGGGCAACAGAAATTCATTCTGATGGGAAAGATTTGTAATTATCTTAGTACTCAAATAACCAAATCAGGGAAATGTTTAATAAAGGCAGCATGATTACACTTAAGTGTAGTCTGTAATCAAGTGTAATCCTGATGTAACTGATCAGGAGAAAAAGGAAAAAAAAAACTGAATCAAGAAATAGTCAGTGTTGCAGACCAAAAAGAAGATTGAGCAATTTCCTGGCACATTTCTTTTAGTGTTTCAAAGTGCAAAAGATAGCTGAGGTTCTTCTGGATGAATTTAGACAGGATCAATCAACAAATGTTGTCTTCTCTTTTTTTCTGATTAATTGCAGTAAGGATCACATGCTTATTTGAGCAGAATCATCTGTATGGAGTAAATCTGTTTATTGATTAGCACAAAGCAACCGTTCAGCTGAATCTCATTTGATACAACATGGTGGTCCAGTATCCAGAAATACACTGCAAGGAGAAGAACCTCCCTTTATATTTTCTACATATTTTTAAAATAGCAATTCACATTTGATAAGGATTTCTATATAGAGCTAATTTTTATAGACTGCAAGGATTGTTCATTTATGACAAACTGGCCTTAGTACCTGTTGTAAAGAGGGTTTTGTTACTATGGCTTAGCATTACACTTACTACAAAAGTAAGTTCTAACCAACCACTTACACTAATCTGACAAAGATGTAGTATGCCTTTTAATGACAAGTATTGAACAGTTAATTTTACTATAAATTTAAAGACATAAATGTATTTCAAACTGCTCACTATTTACCTTTATCAGCTGAATCAAGAGTATTTATCCTAAATTTTCTTTGTGTGTAATTGTACAGAACTTTAAAAATATACTAATAGATCTGCTAAGTACAAGTAAATAATCACTGACTACTTTGGTATAGGTAACATAGCAAATAGGAGTAACTGGAAATTTTTGTGGACTACTGAATATATCTGTTATAATAACACCACAACTTAATTGTTTCTGTTCTGAAAATTTGCTTAGGTAGATAATTAATCCTGCTGAATATATTGGGAAGAGCTTTCAAAAGACGTGATTAGTTAAAGACAGGGAATTTGCTAAGGAATACCAAGAATCCACCAGTGGATTCTGACTCCTGGAAAACAACATGTAGATTACAAAACACAAAAAATGAACTCATATTATCAAGTAATGCTGCATTAATGCATTAACTGCATTAATGTATTGTAATGGTTCCTATAGCAATACGGTAGAAGAAAAGATACACTTTGAGTCTGCAATGTGAAACCAAAGTCAGAGCAAATGAGGATCATCATGAGATCTCACAGGTGTCTTAAAAACAGGACATGGTTACTGTGACATTTTTAAGACAAACAAACCTTAAAAATCCAAAGTGTGGCAGACACAAGAAAAATACTGACATTAAAAAGCAAGGCATTGTTTTTTGTGACTGATTCATTCATGACATAACCCTTCCTTAAGTCAAATAATGAATGACATTGGGAAAAAATGTTTTAAGATACTAAAAATTCACTTTATATTCTGGAATTATACATATCACAGAACAGTTTAACGTATTTTGAAGTTGTTCTCAGCGTCTCTATTAATTTGCACAGGCCTCCTCTTGTTAATATTCTAACTTTTTAGATAATCATCCTATTTAGATTTGCTATTTAGCTAACTGCCTTCGTGCATGTCTTCAGTGGGGAATTCAACTGGTAATTTAACAGTCTGGACTCTTCCCTAATCCTGTTGATGTATTCCCAATAATTAACACTCTGTGAACAGCTGCATTGTTATATGTCCAAATAGATTGCACCAAAAATGATCACTTGTATGTTGTGGGCTTAGTGGACAAAATGAAAAAGGATTCTTTATTGATAACTTGAGGTTTTTGTACAATTTTATGAGTTAATAGGGTTCAATTAAAATTGCCAAGTTGTGAGCTTCTTGCACATGTCCCTGGAGCTTTGAAAGAAGAAAGTTTAATGAACGGTTGAACAGTTATCCCGATACCCTAGTAATTAGAGAACGGGTAATTAATGTGCATCTGTGGTAGACTCTGGGGTACTGTCAATGACCCTGCAGTGTGGCAGAAAAAGGAAATTATGAGCTTGGCATGGGAATACAGCTTTTCCTATTTTCTTAAATTTTAGATCTACATCTGTGTTTAATTAAAAGAAGAAATGAATTACCATTAACACCATTAGACAATGAGCTCTGATTGGTTACAGTCCACTTGGACTTTGAAACTGATAGAAACTTGGGAGATCAGAATAGATTTTTTGGGGATCCTTTCAAGTGTCTGAAGGACTTTTCACAGAAGACAGCAAACATTTAGGAAGAAAGAAGCTTAAAGGCTGGAAAGCATGATGGTGAAAGACATCTGTGTTTCTGTACAGCTTCTACTGTTAACCAATTTTATTTTTAAATTAGAATGCAGGTGCCCCAGTCCTTTCAGTCAGGGCTGCAGGGCAGCCTCTGTGAGGAAAAGCCAGGGCTGCCCCGTGCTGCACATGGCCAGCTCCAGCCAGGTACCGGGGGGACAACAGGGCATGGCTCAACCCCTCAACCAAGGGGGTCTCTAGGAAACTGCATTTAAAAAAGAGCAGAAATGGAGGGAAAACCAACATTACAAGGAGAAGGAGGAGGAGGTCCATGGCACCAGAGATGGTGTTCCCTGAAGCCTCCGAAGCATCCATGTTAGAGCAAGGGAAAAGTGTGAGGAAAAAGTAGTGCTGGAGATGAGCTAATAGGGACTGGCTGCAGCTCCCCCTCCCAGTGATGCTGCAGGGACAGGATGAGGAAGGGGCATGCAGGCAGAGGAGTTGGGAGTGAAGTTAAGCCTGGAGAAAATGTACTAATGGTGTTGCTTTAATGTCTCCTCTTTTATTTCCCTCTACCTGAATTAAAAATTACATTTTTATTTTAACTGGCAATCCATCAATTTTTCCCTACTAAAGGCTGTCTTGTTGATAATGTTCCCTGTCTTACTTTGACCCATAAGCTTGTTTCCTATTCTTCCTATTTTCGCCCCTGTTGTTTTGCCCAGGGCTAACCCACCACAAGATGCTATAACTTTAAATATGATGAGGTAAGATCTGTTCATAACTACAATTTAGTCTTATTTAACTTTAGAAGAAATACAAAATCATCCTTTTTATTAAATATTTCTTTTGTATAAGCCTTTACAAATTAATAACACTGAAGAAGACTTATTGAAAGACAGTCCTCACAGATGTTAGATAACTAGGTAAGCTGATGCAGTAGTTTCTAGAGGAATTCAGAGGAAAATTGCTTTTATGTCCTGAAGCAAAACAGCATTCCATATTTCACATGATAATAAAACATATCCTCAGGGTAAGTAAGTTGTCTCTACTTTTAAAACAAAACACAATTCAATTTGTATGCAAAAGTAAAGTACTATTTTATGAGAACAAGTAACTCTCCCGAGCTTACTGTTTTAGCAGATTCTAATACCTTTTGTAACAGTACACTGGTTCCAAATTAACACTGGCTGGCCATAACCAACTAGATTTATAAGATTCATTGGAATGTTAAGCATCAACTCATAGTTAAATCACTAGAAGTGATTTAACAAGCTCCAAGATGTGGCTTCAAGATAGAAATGCCCTTCAAGGCACTAAACTTTTCATTTAATGGTCAAAACCAGTACATTTATGTAAATAGGATGTTTACTATATAAATAGGATATAAATCTATCAAGAGCAGAAGCAATATAAAGAAGCAATATAAATAGCAAGAGCAGAAGAACTCTGCTTTTTGACCAAAACCTGGTATACCTCTAGAGCTGGTAAAACACAGAAAAGGACAAATTGTGCAAGTGAGTAATACAGCAGGCCAGGGGCAGAGGAAGATCTGCAGCAATGTCAACAGCAATTTCCACAAAGCAGTGTGGAACTTTATGAAGTAGATTGATTCTTTTCTCTTTTTTTTCCCTAATCTTTCAGAAGCTTTACAGTTTCCATTTCTTTCCATCTTATGAGTCAGACGCAAGAGAAAAGAGATTCTTAGTTCATTTAACCTATGCCCATAGTATCACATATAACTACAGTGTCTTCAACAGCTTTGGAGCAGAATGTTTCTAAAACACTTATAAACATCCTTATAAACTTACAAAGTAGTCATAAGTGGACAGAAGTGTGTGCTGTGTGCTTACATTGAACATCCTGTTAAAAGGAATGGTAATATACAATTCAGTTCTAATGTTTCAGATTAACTAAAGACTTTCAAAGAGTAAGTGAAGAAAGAAAAAAGGTCATTAAAAAAATTAATTTAGAGGGAGATAGCGGCACACAGCTTATCTTCAAGAAGTTTGTTTGGATTTAAGCTGCCATTAGGGAAAAAAGAAAGGAATTATTAGTATCCTAAGGAAAATGAGGACATACTGAACTACAACTCAAAAAAAGCCAGCACAGTTCTCTGGGCTCATACAGAATAGGTATATCCTGTCATGGTTTTGAGAGTCTTCAAAGCATTATTAGTGGGTGCTGGAATTAGCATCTAGGCATGATGTTGCAGTCAGAAACCTGAAGTTGTCTAAGGCTTTGCCACAGGCAAATTTTAGTTATGTTGCCAAAACTGATGCACAACACATACACTAGAAGCAGGAAAACCCACACTGGAACCGGATGTTGAGAATAAAACCTGCCTGATCCTGGAATTTAGAAGCCTTAGCTACACAAGTGGTTTTACTTACTTTGAGATTCTTCTAAAAGTCTGCTGTTGAGTGTTAAAGCTTATATATACTAGCTTATATATACTAGCATAAAAATTTAGTTTTATACTTATGTATAATTCAGTCACAGGTGATGGTGCTGCTTCCTTGAGGTAGTTGAAATAGAACTCTTGTTTACCTAGCAAAGAAGATTATATACAAAAGACTGTTTTCTAGCAGTATCTCATTAACAGTATCTCTATTCACAAAAACAGGTCCTGTTTCTGCCTTACATGGAAGACTTCCTCTGAACACTTCTGCGGGACAGAGTGACTCTGTTTTCTAAATCCACTTCCAGTACCACCAAGAGAGAGACCCACGAATATGAGGTGCACTGGAATCAGTCCAGATTAGCAGATCTGTTCACTGCTGCTAAGCCACTCAGACACTATCACATAACGATGTGTTGTCTAGTCAGACAGAGAAGTATTGAACTGTATGATCCACCAGACCTGAGTGATGATTGGGGTAAATAACAATGGAGGCATTTAAATCTTAAGTCAAGAGCTTTTTCTTTTTAATTCAGCCATCCTAAATTTTTGCTTACCATCTAGATAGCAATAGGGGCTTTCAAAAGATGTTGCTGACACAATACCTTGGTTTTTGTCTTCTGACCACTCACAAAATGCCACTCTCGGAGAGTCAGTATTTAAGTGAATTCATGAGTTCAAACACGATATTCGAGCAGAACAGGAGCACTGTTCACTCAGAATGCTACTTCGACTGTCCTCTTAATTTTTTTCTAGTATTTCTCTCCATCAATCTTCAGGGTTCTGTACCAGTTAAGAAGATTGAGATGATAACTTTACAGCAGTATTCAAGGTAAAACACATTTTGTGCTGATGCCATGTTAATGGCTATTGTTAGGTGAGAAACAAGTCATTTGCTCGCTGAAATTTATAAGATTAATGACACTTCTATATTATCCTGCCAAGAGAATTTGATTTAAATATGTATGAATGCAGACTGCCATGCAAATGCAGTAGCATGCCATTCATAAGGAGAATGAAAATAAAGTATGCAAAAATGCTGTGTAAAAGCCTGGTGTTATATCCACTGTGCATTAAAATTCTTTGTCTATCAGTGCATTTCACATTGAAATAGCTTATAAATAAATAAACAAATCAGCAAACAGGATGATTGTCTTTAAATATGCAAGGTTCCAGACAAAATATCTGACAAATTGAATTCTTCTCAACATATAAATTTTGTAATAGGTTATTTATAGTAACCTAAGTTATGTTTTCATCCTTCCATGTTCTGTATATATTGTGTGTAGCATTTTGTTCTACCTTTTCCCTATAATTTTATTTTCTTCAAAAATAAATTAAGAAACTCTCTATATGTTTTCCAACAGGCTTACTGTATATTGGCCTTTCTCATAAGAAAGATATTGCCTATTAAAAGATAAAAACATAGTTTCAGCATATTTTCAGGGAAACTTCACTGCCACAGTAAATTTGTTCTCATTGTCTGCAAACTTATTTCATCTGTGCAAAGGTGTTGTGCACATTTGAAGCAATAAGTGTCATCTTTGGAGATCTTTGAGTGTGGTGAAAGAGCTAAACAATAAGAATTAGCAGGTTCTCTGGAGTCAATCTTCAGCACCATGAGAAGAAAAGGACTGATCATTAAAAAAATCTGCCACTTTATTTTCAACCTGGAATGAAAATATCTCCCTAAAGGTATTCCATATTGATTTCAAAACAACAAAACTAGCTTTCTTTGGGTAAATTCAATGAAAATGAATTCAGTTTCTCAAAGAATCTTTTTAAGACCAAGTTAAGGCTTATACATAAGAAAGAGCAAAAGAGTGAAGAAAAATTAGAAGGAAGGGATTAGAAAAAAAGTAGGAGACAATGAAATTAATGAAATAATCCCTTTGTTGATTAAATGTGGTTATGGATTTCTTCCATCCCTGGAGTATCAGTTTTCAAACTATGTATTTAACTAGCATACTCTGTGTCATCTTCTATATTTATTTACACAGACCTTTTTATCACATAATGGTTTTCCTCTGAGATCTGAATATTACAGATTCTCTGCATATGTGACATTTAATTGTATATACAGCTCTGAATTACATGATACTATTAGATCAAAAGGAATACACAAAATTCAGACATGTTTGCAGTGGCTGCAGTTGCAATTTCTGTAGCACTACCTGGGTTTAGTATCCCTGTTTACAGATTTTTTTTCCCACAAAATAAGATGGTGTTGTTGTGAGCTTTAAGAGCATTAGTTGCCCTTAGCTGAAGACAAATAATGACAAAATATGAAACATAAATGCACAAGTTTAATATGTGAACCCTTGAAGCCTTATTGATCCCATTAGCACAATCCAATTAGATCAGTTGCACAAAACTGCAGCTTCTTCAAGTTTTGGAGATAGAAAAGGATAGGATATTTTTAAAATTTTCATCTCTGGGGGAGGCACATGTTCATATCACATTCTACAATGAATACATGGTCTAAAAATAAATAATTAGATGCCTGAGATGAAATGCCAGAAAAATTGATGCTGACAATAAAGCAGATACAAACATATGAAGTATTATGAAACATTGCCTATATGCAATTAATTCTAATTATTCTCATATTCTCTCTAAAAGCTTGGTTCACAAAGTAATTTCACTGATTTCAACATTATTTTCCCAGAATGATACCACCATAAATGAGGGGAATTTGACCTTTGTTTATGGAGAACTTGCTACACTAGAATGTGGAAAGTAATGGAAATCTTAAGGTTAAGATCATGTGCAGCACAGAGTATTGAGAGTAAATCAAGCAGAATTCAGAATGACTTTTGAAGAAATAGAATAACCTTTAACATAACCTTTTTTAAAAGAGAAATTGGCTTTCTAATCCTGTGTTACTTACATGAAATAAGATTTCATTTAATCATTTGTAGATGTTGTGTTTTCATTACATCCATCAAGTTACTTAGTCAGATCCTTTATTCTCTTCCCTACCAGAAGAAAACCTCTGATACCAGGAAAAAGAAATGTTCCTAAACAACCAATCCATCCAATGACAGATTTTGTTGGAGTTTGGTTTTTTTTGTTAATTAAAAGAAAGAATGCTAAGAGAGATTACATTTTTAAAACTCTTTTTTTTTTTACTTCAAGTCACAATAAAAAGATAGTCATTACTACCTTTACCACCATAGTGAAATGCTTTAGCATCTTATCTCCAACAATGAACACTGGGCATTTTTAAAAACTATAAGATATATTAAATGGAAAATTTTCATAATATGTTAAGAAGAAAATTTATTCTTATTACCAGACAGGTAATATTTTGGTAATACCGTCATAGAATATTCTAGACTATAAAAAAATATCATCCATACTTATGCATAACAGATTATCTTGGTACTCTCGAACTGGAATAAAAAATGGATTTTAAATACTGAAAAGCTCTGTTAACCATGTCCAAAAAATAATAAAGGCCACAAAAGTCTTCCATATTATCAATACTTGTAGATTTTTAATAAATTTGACTCCATAAAGTTGGATAATCGCCCAAGTGACTACGGTAAAATAAATATGTCTATTATTCTAGAACACATTCTGGTGCACAATATTAACATCAGATGTTTCATAGAATCAACAGCACAATCTGTTTTGTTGTCATTCAGTTCCTTGTTTTCCTTCCTTCTTCATGTGGAGTTTTATTCTTGTACCTACTTCAGGGCAGTGGAATTTATGCATATGTGTTTTAATTTAGTATGGTTTTTAAATTTAATTGTTGATGTTGCAGAGTTGCCATAGACCAAGAGTTTTTTTGGGTTTTTTAATTGAAAATTTGATATTTACATAGTGCCCAAGTACTAGGTTATTTATTTCAGTATTTCTTATCCTGTATGCTTAGATGTTTTAATATTTTCTTTCTATAGCTGAATTTTGATAAACACTCAAAAAGTGTTCTTTGCATAAATATTGCTTTCTATTTTTTGAATTCTTAAATTACTTGGCTTTTTTCTTTTTTTTTTTATTTTAGAGTTGAATAAGTCATTTTTCATCTGCATTTTTACATTTTCCTCTTCCATACCTGATGCTTCTCTGTAAGTCAATTTTGTTTAATCAGACCACACAATCTAAAGTAACACCTACTGATAAACAAACTGAAATTCTTCTCATCTATTGGATTATTTTAGAAATGTTACTTGAAGCTTATTCAGTTCTAATATCTACATATTTTTATTCAGTGTAAAGTTTAGTTGAATATATGGACTTTGATTCTATCTAAACAAAAGCCTCATCTGACACAAAACAAAATGAAGTCCTCATTTCTATTCTTATAATCCTTCTTGAACTTGGGCAAATGTTGCATATGTTCTGTGTTTTCTATCGGTTTTAGGAAGAATTAAAATGCCCTTAAATTTTGCATATTTATTTTCTATTGAGGTAGATTAAGTATCACACAGTTTCCATCTTAACTGAATGCTGTATTTCATGGCATCAAAAGAACAAGGTCAAGGACTAAGGATATTTTCAGGGAAATCTAGCTAAGATTTCAGGTTTTCTAAAACCAATATGACATAAAGAAATCAAATATCAAATACAGAAAATATCATTGCTCTGCAACAGTTTCAATAAACAAAATTTACATACACACAAAATTGCGAAAAGGAATCACATACAACATCTCCACAAAACTTTCTCACTGCAGCTATAACTGAAAAGAAATACAATGACAGGTCCTAAAACTATTTCCACAAAATTATTTTCCATCCTCTGTGGTTGGGCACATTCCTATAACATGTTAATGGCACAGCAGCCACAGAGATACGTCTGTATTTTTTTTTCCTGTCTGTCTAATTAACATATAATTTATCTGAAGAAGTATTGTTTGTCTAGAACACCAAGTTCTTGGCTCATTGGTTAAGTATTCTCATAAAGATTCTGGATTCTCCCCAAAGGCTGGGGAATAGTCTTTGGCCACAGACATGCCTGCTAGTTTAGCAGTGTCACATCAATTTAAAATACTGTTCATTCATCAGTGCACATGGTTATTGGGAGAAGCTCATACTTTGTCTGAAAGCAGCATGTGGTGTTACAATATGTGGTAAAATAAAGTAGGGTGAAGTAGGGTAGTGGTTTTGTGTGATTGTCCTTTTTTAAGGAGTTTTACTCTAAGTGCTACTAGAATTCTAACAGTAGGTGATGACATATTTAGTGAAAAATACCTTCATTGTGGTGGAATTCTAGTTGTATAATTGTATACCAGCAGATGTTCTGCAATGCCAATAATATGTATATTAAGAGTAAAAACACTCACTAAAACATAATATTTGAAATTGCCATATTGTAATGTAATATCATATATCATATAAATGGGGAAACATTTACAGTAATTCATTGATAGCTTTAA
The DNA here is from genome assembly GCA_013396995.1 of Dicaeum eximium. Taxonomy (NCBI): domain Eukaryota; kingdom Metazoa; phylum Chordata; class Aves; order Passeriformes; family Dicaeidae; genus Dicaeum; species Dicaeum eximium. The sequence continues at coordinate 93,332 of VWZP01010273.1, forward strand.
TTCTATATATGATGGTTATGGTAAAAGATTTTTTAACCTAATGTAACAAACCAATATTTAGAAGCTATTTAAATTATATTAAATCAAAGTAACTAACAGACAACAAAGGAAAGACATGGTGGGAAAATCTGCTTAATATTTTTTTTTAAAGATTGCTTAATATATTCCTTTTCTTCCTTGCCTACTGTCACTTATTTTGTACATAAAATACCAGTTTGAGGGAAGTCATGCAATTTTACAAATTCACCTGCTTTCTGACCTCTTAATGCTAGTGTTGCACTTTTAGGAGAGGAATTCTCTAAAGTTTTAAATACCAGAAGTCCATTAGACAAAATGTAGTGCTTGAAAACCACATTTAAAACATTTTGCTTACTTAAGTCCAGATCCTCACATCATGTAAACAAGGATAATAGAGATTAGTGTTTATAGCTGTCAGTTGCTATCAGAAATATTAAATAATTAGACTGATAGCTCTAACCTTGTAAGTGTGTGTTCACTTAATAACTGTAACATTACATATCTTGGAGTGATTGCCTGAATATTTATGTTACATGGCAGAGTTCATAGCACTGCAATCACACATATAGTTAACTTGAAACTCTGTGACCTCCTTCAGTATTTTTCAAAATTAGCAACAATTACCATAAAGTCCTTGTTTATCACTTGAAATGTTATACTGACACATATGTATATATTTGCTCATAAAATGCCATTAAAGTATTAACTAAATCACTAAAATACTTGAAAAGTAGGTAAAATCTATTAAAGGCTCCCTGAGCCCCATTTTAAAGACCTGACAATGAAAATTAGTCCATTCTAGTAATTTTAGCAATTAAAGCAGAACCATCCATCACCTTTTTTTCACTGCTTTTTTTTTTTTAAACCTTAATGGTTTAATGGCATAAATGACAATAGTGGAGATAAAACTGGAAAAGCTTCAGAGAATTTACTGCAGTACAAAAAGCCTAAAGAAAGTACCTTGGCCTCAAATGCTATTACCTCTCTCTATATATCTATCAATAGTATCCCAACATTACACTAATAGAATACGTTGAGTTACCTAAGAATTTCTTGTGATTTTGGTATATTAAGAACATGGAGCAGGTTTTTCTTGGCCAGCATTCTCTGCAGCTATTCATCCTGAGCATGATGGCTTTCACACCACCCTGCTGGGATGTGTTAAGCAAGTGTGAATGCTGTACTCTATTGACAAAAACGACTGTGTTTCTGCAAATTATGGCAAGACTGGTAGAGAGACAGAAGTTAATACCAGTTTTTATGTTCATTTGGTAAAAATACCTGGCCTTTTTATTATGGAATAATTCAATTTTTCACTATCAGATTTAGCAAACATAATCTTGAAGAATGAGGAAGGTGTTGTTCAGAAAAGCCTATGCAAAAGCTTTTTTTGACTGTTTTTTCATAAGCAATCTCTTTTTCCTTGATAGAGGTGATTTAAGCTTGCCTTTTTTTGTCCTTTTTGTATTCTTTTTTTTTCCTATTTTCTTTGACTGCCTGAATAGAATCTTCTTTTTAATATCTCCTTTTCTACCTTTTTACTGGTAAATACTGCAACTAATACTTTTCTAGTACCTTAAAGGGAGCCCAACGATTTCAGCTGAATAAAATCATCTTTCTTTGCCTCAGTGGCAGTAGTGAAGTGGATTGGTAGGGATTGAAAATCCATTCTGGCAGCTGGAATAAAATGTTTTTGTCACTAAGCTAGAAATCATGATGATTTGAGCATTTGTGTTTGATACAATAGACTTAGATGGATTTTTGGTGAGTCTTATTTCTTCTAAATTAAGAAAGCAAAATTATATTTTACAAACCTGTCTTGGCTGTAAAGTAGAACTTTATACCACAGCATAATGTCTAATACTCTGCATGAATAATGTAACTGGTAAAAAGTTCAGAAATGCCTTCTTTGCTTTTATGACTCAAAGTCATAGCGATATTTTTCATTATTTTCCACTAGAAAATCCAGAGTTATGGTCTTGTATTCTCCTCACCCTAAAGAAAAAAATTACCAATTCATGAATGTCACAGTTTAAAATAAGAATGTAAAAACACAATTTCACTTTTGAATCATAAGTCCTATAAAACATGACTCACCAATATGACATCAACACTGAGTGTATGCTTTGGCTTCTGGGTAAAGGAATATACTCACCATGTTTTGTTTAATTTTTTTAAACATAAATCCACTTTCTATAATGCCATCACAACAAAAAGAATCACCTTCTCTTTCAAGACATCAGGACATGTGGTGGTCCTTACATTCCTGTGAAATAAAACGAAAATATTGTTAAAGAAGTTTTGAAAAATCCACAATCATGGCCTAAAAATATGGTGTGAAAATGTGAAATCATCAAAACATAAGGACATGAATGAATGAATGAGCATGGTTTTGGTCCACCAAAATAGTTTTCCTTTGATATCTTAAGTTGTGGGGTTTTTCTTTCCTCTTATTATGTAAGGTTCCTAAGATTTTTTTTTTCAAGCCATATTGAGAAAGAAAAAAAGTTTTCAAAACACCAGAATTTCTATTTTCTCATGTTTAGAAAACTTAGGACCTAGCTCTTGAAATGATAAATCTCCAAATTAAAAAACCTAAGTTCACCTGTAGATCTCCAGACAAATCTGAATCTCTTGTTCTCTACATCACTACATTCCTTTACATGGAATACATTTCCCTTGTGTTTTCTTTAACATTTGTAATAAGGTTTCTTTTTTCTGTTGACCATTATTTATAAGAAACCTTTTTCAGTTATAAATGCTGCTCAATAGATGCTCTTTACTCCCTCCATCGTTTTACCATACTAAATAATTACTATACTAGATAATGGAGGAATATGTTAAACATTGTAGCACCTGAATATCATGCAGCACTTTTATAATCCAGGTAACATTTAAATGAGCCTTGGACATTTTAAAGAAGGAAAGTTTTTCCTCCCAATTCATGGAAAACACCATTAAAATTGTACTCACTGTACATTCTTTGGGCAGCACTGTTTAATTTGTGTCATATTTTAATTTGATAAACTGATGTAATATTGTTCTCTGACCTTCTGATTTTGCATTTATTACACACGCAGAAACATGCAGAAACAAAGGTCTCAAGATACCTTAAAGCAGAATGAGTAAAAAGATGGTGGTTGGCCCGTACTGGATGTTTTATATACTTTACAAATTTCAGTTTTGCTATTGTTGCTGTCTCCTGTTCGGTATCTTGAACTATCTGGATCTGCAACTACAGATTTTTTTTTTTTCCCTTTTCTCTGCTGCAGGTGGGAAAAAGGTGTTCTGTGTAGCTTTATCATTTTATCAAAAATGTAACCAAATTGCGTCATTTCCCACTTTTCTAAGAATTTTCATGTCAAGTTCAAAACCTCGCTGAAAGTGGTTTTTGGTTATTAAACTTAAATGTACATCCCTGATTTTTTTTATTATAAATATGGAAAAGTAAAAGTTAAGTTGAAGTTATTTTTATACATTATATGTCAAAGGATTTTGTTTCATACATTATTTAATTTAAAATATCTTTTAATGACATATGTTCCATATTTAGATGATCATGTTCAACACAGTTGTACACCGCTTAAAAAATAAAGGAAATTAAAAAAAAAAAAGGAAGTATGTATTGGAAACATAGATTAGCTTCTTTACTTTTTCTTTTTTTTTTTTTTTTAATATATATAGCAGACTTTTCCTTACCTTTTAAATTGAGGATTTTAGGTCAGTTCCTTATTATGTGTGTATTATGTGTAATAAATGCTGTTTCAATGTTTACCTCCTAGACCAGACTTCTTTTTCTATTGACTTTTATAGATTATTGATACGGTCCCTGGTCACTGTATAATAAACGTTTTAAATAATGATTCAAGGACAAAGTGCATCATTGACCACTGCCAAGTAATACACAAAAGCTTCAGGATAAAATAAAGCTGTGATTTGTATATAATAATCTAGCAAAATTTTATTTAATTCTCTAGCCAATCCTATTTTCAGGAATTCTGAGAGCTACATCTCTCAATGACTCCAAAAGAAGTACTTCAGCAAAGTGCATGTGTCCTATTTTATTATTTGTTTGAGATACATGATGCTCCTCAGGGACATGTTCAGTTACTTTTCCAGTTTTTGTGACATCTACAGTCAGAAATTGTTTCTGGCTGCAAACAGATGGTGTTTTTTCCTCTTATGTAACATCCTTACCTGAAAGATGCAGAATGTGCTGCAGTTAAGTCTTACTTCAGATGCCACTTCTCTTCAAAGCATGTATGAATTCTACCCAAGTTCTCCTTCCAGAGAAAATTGTATTCCATTTCTATAACCTTTAATTAAAAAGAAATTTGCAATACATTTGGCTTCATTGTGATATGCAGTTTATTTTTCATCGTTAACATTTGAAAGAAATTAATGTCAGAAATTTGGCCCAAAAATAGTCTGTTGTTTTGTCAGTATCCAGGTATGTATTTTTAATTTCTACCAAGTGATTAGTAATCCACTTTGAATAAAAAGTATTGTGTTAATTCCAAACCAGCAAAACACTGATTTTTTGCCTCCAACTCTAGGATTAGTGATTGGAGCACATACAACTTCAAGACCAGTTTGCCAGTTTTTTTTTCACTTTATATATAAGGCAGAAATATCACACAACCTAAACTTAGTAAGGCAGGAGTAAGTACTCTAAGTGTGTTTGAGATAATTCTGCAGTATTTAATCAGCAAAAAACTGTTTAAAGGACATGGTTAGTTTGTGTAAAATTTGCTGAAAGGTCATGAAAAGCTTCTCTTTCTTAAGGTAAGGACTGCTCTATATACTTAAACAAATATTCTTAATGTTCCTAAATAATTATTTTTAAATTTCCCACAACCTAAAATTGTTAATGTGCAATTTTTATTGTTTATTAAAGATTTAATGTATCTCTGCAGTTAATGGTTTTTAACACATCTGTACTCAGGGGTTAGCATGATTATTCCTTCACAGACATTCATACCAGCAGTGCTAGCTGTAAAGAACATCTCAGTCCATCTCTTTTGATTCCATTTGAAAAGAATTGAGTAATTTTCTTTGCACATACTTATATTTTTCAAAGCTTTGTCATGAATGAGAACTATTATGAACCCAGTTATGTATCAGTGGGAAAAAGATAGTATTTCAGACTCATAAGCTCTTCTCTCAAACTTCAAGCCAACTTGCAAGCTTTTCCTTTAAATGATACAGTTACGTAAATTCAGTAAAAGGTGGTGGGGTTTGTGTGCCATAGGATTATATTACCATATAAATAGCTGAGTTTTGCAAAAGTTGATTTTCAGATGTAAGAAGGTTAAAGCAAAAAGACTTGTGATTACATGTGCATCAATCGAGCTTTGGTTGCAAAAGGTTTGAAATCTCACATTAAGCTGGAAAAACTGATTATTTATGTGAAAAAGGAATCTTTATTATTCAGTATTGACTTCAAGAACATTATCAGTGTGATACCAAACTAGCATGAAAAAGCGATTGAGAAGTAAGAAACCAAACTGTTTGAAATACTTCTATAAAATGTAGGTGTCTGAAGATTTCCTGATCGATGTCTATTTGCTAGGAAACTGTATATACAAAAAAAAAAAAAAAAAACCAAAAAAACCCAACAAAAAAAAACCAAACCAAAAAACAAAAGCAGAAAGAAGCATTAGAAACAACCCCAATGTGTATGAAAAAAAAAAAAGGACTGGCTGTGCAGCTGTGGAAAAAGAATTCTAAAATAAAACTATAATTTTAAAATTTATTATTTTAAAAAATAGTTTTATATGGTTATCAATGTTTCCAAATATCACAAGCATTTCATAGATAGCTTCATGAACAGGCTTTGAAGCCTGTGAGATTATCTACCAGCACAAAACCAGCACACTAAAACTTTGTTTGGAGGCTGTAAGATTTACGTAATTTCAAGATGGAGTGAAATAAAAAATATAAAAGAATGGAAATAGTTATATTTCTGGAGCAATATTTGTGAATAATTGAACTTATTCACCAGGGCAAATTTAAAAAGCTAATGTAAATACACACAGAAATATTTTTCTTGTCCTCTACAGAACCATGAATGGGCTTCCACAAGAGATTTCCATGAGATGTTTTAATGTCGGATTCCTACCATGATTTCCTGTTACCTATACAGAGCTAGAAATTGTTAGATTGGCATTTCTCTACAACTTAAGTTCAACAATTACATTTTTAGAAAACATCCTATGTGCCACACATCAAAGTATAAAGCTGTCTTTGTGAGTCATAGTTTATAATTATTTTATGACAGCAGAATCAGCACGTTTATTTTCTAGGTACAGGCAAGACTGAAAAAAGACTAAGATGGGGGCATCTTGAGGGTGTTTTTTTCTGTATAATTTATGATACTGGAAAGGAGAAGGCTTTTTTGCATTTTAAAAGAAAAATTTAGAAATATGCATATACAATCTTTGATTTTACAAGAACAGCTATCTCAACAAAGTATAGAGGATTTTTTTTTTCCAGATTTCTGAACACATTTCACATTTTGGGATTTGTTTTTTCAGCTAAGAAACTTTAAAATTAGTGTCTATAACTACTTTTCTAAACCAAAGTTCAATGAACAGGGACATATCTCATTGCAATTTAGATACTTATATAATTGTTAGGGAAATATCAATTACTGGGGTTATATAATGTTTTGATATTGTTTTTCTGGAGAATTGATTTCTTCTTTGTTTCTTCCAAAGTCAGCCTCTCAGAGAGCTTAAATTAGGAAACAATTCTTTCAGAACTATGCAAAACTTGTTCACAACATAATAGATCTCCAAGCATAACAAACTTTAATGCAACAATTTGTCTTTACTTGTGTGAGGAAGAAATTTCATTTTGATTTTTTTCTCAACATTGTTTGAAGGGCCCACACGTGCCCTGCTGCTTGGATGTCAATGACACGCTCCAAAGTTCTGGTGTGAGCACCTATTTTTCTGCCTCTCTCCCCTCTCTATCCTTCTCTCTCTCCCTCCATTCTTTTTCCTTCTCCTTCCTCCTTCTCTGTCTTTTCTAGTCTTCTTTAGTAGGGCAACACATTTTTCATTACCAATAATGGTTCTCAGATATAATATTTGCCTCATTTGTTTTCATTCTTTCCTAGAACATCTGCTTTAAAAGAACTCCCTGCAGTTTCCCACAGCGGAATGTGACGACAACTTGTGTGCTGGTTTTGTCTGGGGTAGAGTTAATTCTTCACAGTGACTGATATAATGCTTGTTTTGGATTTGTGTTGAACACAGGGTTGATAACAAAAAGATATTTTTGTTATTGCTGAGGAGGGCTTACACAGAGCCAAGGTTTTTCTGCTGTTTTTATTATCATGCTGGTGCGGAAGCTGGGGCTGCATGGGAGGTTGGGAGGAGACACAGCCAGGACAGGTGACTCAAACTGACCAAAGGGATATTCCAGACCATGTGATATCATGCTCAGAATACAGAGTAGGGGGAAGAAGAAGGAAGGGAAGGACATTTTAAATGAAGGTATTTGTCTTCCCGAGTGACCATGACGTGGGATGGGGATCCTATGTCCTGGAGATGGCTGAGCACCTGCCTGCCCATGGGTGAGGTGAATGGATTCATTCCTTGTTTTGCTTTGGTTGTGTGACTTTTACTTGCTCTATTAAACTTTGTCTCAACTCATGAGTTTTCTTGCTTTTACCCTTTTGATCCTCTTGCTGATTCTGCTAGCAGAGGAGTGAGCGAGCAGCTGTGTGGGGCTTGGCAGTGGCTGGGCTTAAACCACAACTTCATATCGAGGCAATTGTCTGTCCTACTTAAGATCTAGAACTTTGTTAGCTGTGAGAAATATCAAAACAACTGAATCCATGTAATTACAGATTCATCTCCAGGGCTCACTCCTGCTTTAACAACAACCTAGAAGTAGTTATGCATTACCCCTCAGAACAAACCAGATTTATTTTGTGCCTTTTCCCTCAATGTTGAACAAAATATTCATTATTCAGCAGAACAATTCAGCAGACTGGAAAACAAATTTAATGTAGGAATGAAAAGAAAAAGAAAACTTTCTAGGATTTTCTGGAGCAGTTTCAAATCCTCTGAACTTAATGAGAGCTTTTTCCACTGACTTTAAAATTTTTTTTCATTCAGTATATTCATAATAGACTACAAAAGACACCCTTATTTGAATAGTTAAAAAGAAGAGAAAAAAAGAACTAAGGACTGAAAGCCAAGTTTGTATATATTCTAAGTGTGAAAAGAAACATCCTTTTTAAAAGGATGATTAACCTTTGGTGTAAATAATCAAAGTAGATTATCTCTACCAGCATAGCCTGTGTGACAAATTTTAACTAGATGTTATTTTGAAACTGTCTATGAGTGGAAATTAATGAGAAGAAGGAATTTTTTTTACTTCACCGTTACCATTCTTACAGTGCCTGTTTGGCACAGAAAATGTTGTACTGAAGAAAACTTGAATGCATTATATCTTAATATGTTTTCAAAGCATGATAAAATCAATTTCACAGCAGCATTCTTACAGCAAAGGAGTGCTCTTCTGGAGAGTTACTGAGACAAGTTAGTGGCCTCTTATTTTTCATTTTAGTTCATTTCCCATTTATTTCCCCACATACAGCCCCTAGAGCCCCTAGCCAAATCCAGCCTTTTTATTTTTTATTTTGTTTTGTTTTTGTTTGGGTTTTTTGTGTTGTGGGTTTTTTGTTTTGTTTTGTTTT
>VWZP01010273.1:102079-202205 GCA_013396995.1 Dicaeum eximium
TTTTTTTTTTTTTTGGTTGGTTTTTTTTTTTTTTTTTTTTTTTTTTTGACAACTGTTCAATGATTGCAGCCTGTGATAAACCGACTAGGAGACAAATTATAGCTTCTAACCTTGAACTCTCTGAGTATATGCAATTCTTGGCAAAGAAACGATATGAGTGCTTTTTATTACCACTGGTATTTTCCTGTGTTTTGCTGAATTGCAACAATATGCCTTGTTAATGCTGTTCCTGGAAATACAGATAAAGTAGTGCACTTTGCAAGACATTATAAGGAAAATACTGCTTTGGTAACATTGTTAACACACACTCATCAAGTAATTCCTTCAGTATTGACAACATTTTGTAACCACTGTCTTCGTTACAGTACTGGTGTGAGCTGTGCTGTCTACTGATACTGGGGAGGTGGTTTTTTTGGAGGGCAGAGATGTGCTTTGTTTTGTTTTGTTTCCCTTTGTTTTTTATTGTATCCCCTCTGATACAGATAATTTTTCTACTCTGACACCTCTAGTCTGTGTTTTTGCATGACATAGCTCAAGTCTTTTAACTAATTTCTGATATGGCCAGAGAATCTGTGTCTTTTGAGCCAACACTCAGGAACTTCTGACTGGTTGAATAAATTCATTTGCAATGAATCCTTTAAAAAAAAATTGATACTATCTTATAACTGGAAAATATCTAAGTATCTTTATACCAAACTAGTAACTAATATTACCCTCATAACAGATCTGATCACTTCTGTGTTTCATAAAACTCAGCTGCCTAAAGCCCTCTCTTTGTACAAAAATCTTGGGTTCCCAGTCCTTTTTCCTTGAAAATCTAATTAACAGTATTCTTTTAAATAAGAAGATTACTTTCTGTGAGCAATTAACTGAAATTCAGTCTGCTTTAAACTTTTCAATATAGCAATGAATATTTATAAACTTAATAGAACTTCACCCTGGTAGGCAATCCCTTTAATCTTATTTGAAGCAGCATGGGGCCCAAGTCTCACTGGATTAACATTATATTTTCTTTTGGCACACACACACAAAAAAATAATTTCCTTGAAATGAAATATTTGACCAACTGTTATCCAAATCTATGACAGTTCAAAGTCTGTGTCAGTAAAACTAGAGTGTATGTATCCATATTATCTTTGGCCTCATGCTGTGATTCAACAATGTTCTCTCAAGCTCATATGCACTTTTCTGCACCATTAGCACCTGCTGGCTTGCAAATATCAATCAGGGAATGAAAGGTACAGTAACTTTGGTCTTAAAATGTAAGCCAAATAGGGCAGAGGTCTGCTACAGTGGAAAAAAAAGAAAAGCAGATATTGAGGAAGCAAAGATGTCAGCTGGAATAAAAGCAAAGAAATATGTTCAGTATTGAATTTCATCTCTAATTTTGCTTTATCTCTTCCATGTGAAAGTAATTATTATGAAATTGCTTTTGAAGTAAAATCTGGTTTACATTCTCAAAACAAATGGATACTGTGAATAATTTTCTAGTAATTTTTATATTATTGACACATATGCAAAATACCTGAGAGCTGGTTTTAGACCTGAGGTTTTTTAGCTTTCCTCTCATTAACTCTGCCATATGATTTGTGCTTAAAAGACTGTCTTGACCAATTTCACCGATTTAGAATGTTTACTGGATAAGCTCTTTTTGTTGTCCTCCAACTTTGTGTTTCTCACTTGTCTGAGCCTGTTCCTCAATATTTTATTTTCCTGTGTCATTTTATGCTGCAGTCTTTGTTTTGTATTTTCACTGGGGCCAAAAACATCTTTGTGAAAAATGTGTTCTCTTTAATGAACTCTCTTAGTTTTGCAGGTGATTTGACAGTAGCTGTCTGTCAAGAATACAGATGTGCTGCAGCTTGATTGTTCTAGTGTAAAAAAGGAAAAAAAAAGTAGAATCCAGATATTTAGGATTTTATCATAGTTATATTTTGTGTAAGAGGTGATTTTGATGCAAAGGACTTTTCAAGAGTAACACAGAGCAAACATAAGGCACTCATTTATCTCTGTGAGAAGGGGTTGCTTTAGGTGATGCCTGTTCCCAATGGATCTGCACATATTCTGCAGGTCTGGTGCATACAGAATATTGTTAGACATGCTGCACAATCTGGTGTTGTTTCAGAGATCCAGCAGAATCTGTTGTCTTGCAAACAGTTTGAAACTGAAAAAATTTCAAATGGCTAATGAGGTGACACAGCCTTGACCAAAACTTTTGCAAACACAAAACAGCACACAGGGCAGAATACTGTGTAAAAATGTAGCTGATGTAGACAAGCTAAGAAGGCTAGAAAGGGACGGATACAAAACCAATAATAATTCTAGTAAAATCAGAAACAACATGTAGTACTCACACTCTATGTGTTCTTACAAAACATTTGTCATGAAAAGTAGACACCGCTTGACCTCAGTTAGGGAGATATGTCTAGCACCATAGTGCTGTACACAGCTGTATACACTACGCTGGCAATCACCAGAAACACCTGATTTCATCTTTGCATTAAACTGCAGATGTCAAGTGGAAAACAAGCTTGTTTTTTGTTTTGGGATTCTAGTGGATTTTATGACAAGCTTCTGTAAAGAGTATATACCCTTTTTCAGTTAGTACCGCGCAACTCTAAAGGTTGCTCTTCCTGCAGAAAACAAATGAACTGAAATGTAGGATATTTGACATGTTCTGTTGAAAAGCCACATTCTCCTCTGAAAAGCCTAAATTCAGCAGTTTCAGCAATCCCTGAAGAAAGAATTCTTGCAAGAGGAATTACTCTGCTACTATCTTTGCAACTCTCAAATGGTAGTCATTGTTTATTGTTGTTGCCCGACGGTGAATCAGGACTCTTTGACTCTAATATCAGAAGGCTAAAGATGATTTATTAAAATGACTTTATTGTTCTGAAGGATTTGCCATATGTGCCCAGGTACTGAGTTTAGATGTTTTCTTCTTCATGCTCAGTACAAGAATGTTAGAATGCTTAGAATTCAATGGTAACAATTGTCCACATCATTGGCTAAGAAAGAGAAAGATCTACATCCCCCATATGGGAGACAGGGCAGCCAAACACCACCTGTGTTCTTGAAACACACAGCTCAGAGATATGTTTATCAAATTCTGTGCTGGGAAGTAAGCTTTTTTATGGGAAGAAAAAATTCAGCAAATCTGCACCCAAGAAACTCATAAAATACGAAGACTACAAGTGTTAATGCCATAATATACAAATTCTCCAATATGGAACCAATACTAAATTTTAATTTGAAAAACAAATTTGTGATATACAAACTCTAGAAGGATTTTTGCTTCCTGATGTAGTCATCATATGATGCCCACCTCACCAGGGCCAGAAGTTGGACTCAATGATCCTCATGGGGCCTTTCCATTTCCAGGTACTTTGTGATTCTATCATCTCTGGATGTAGCTGAGTAGAGATGTTCAAAAAATGTTCTGGGGCAGAAAAGCAGATTTCAAGTCAGTACAGCTTTTATAACATTGCATGCAATGTCATTTCTTCCAGTATCTCATGTTCCAGGTGGGAGGCATTTGGTTAAAGCTTTTTTTCCTTACTCTTTGATCCTTTCCTCTTGCTGCAGGTCACAAGAAGGGAGGAAAAGAAATAATGCATGGGAACATCACATGTTTCCCAAGATGTGTTTTGTGGCCTCTGCATTATGAAGAAATCTGTCTGGTTGCCATCAAGAATATGTTGGTTCTAATTTGGTGATAAAGATGACAGAAAGTAGAAAAACAGCTGGATATATAAAATTAGATTATAACCACAAATGGATTTGTGACACTGTATGGGATATCATTATTTGCATCACAATACCAAGCAATATTTTTGTTGGCACTTACTATTTAGTTAATTCATTATTTACTTAATTCAATACCGAAACTCTTTTTTTCGCCCTGACAGATCCAGTATTTAAGATAAAATATTATAATCTATGAGATTTTTTTTTTCACATACACAAGTAAAAACAAATTGTTTGCTAACTTCTTTATACTGGTGCAACACATTTCTCTGATGTGTAGGGGATTTCCCCTACTGTTAATGTGAAGAGCTATGACTTTTCAGATTTTGACTTGTAAAGGAGGAACTTTCCTTCCCGCTAGATGTTTTATTCCCATGTCATTTTCTTTCCCTTGGAAATGACACCTCTTTTCTAAACAAAAAATAAGTAAAATAATTTTAAAAAATATTTGATACATGTTTATTTTGCAATTATTCTAAATTTATTGATTTCCCATCCCTGTTCCTGAATAAAAGCAATGGCTCTCACACAGAGCCCCTGAAAAGACTTTTGGCATAAAAGGTCATCAGTCTTCAAGATCTTTAAATGCAACATTTCAGCTTTCAGAAATTTGACTTTGATAACAAAATTAAAACAAATTCAAGAAAAACTTGCAAGTGCTGCTAGCTGGAATCATTGTCAAATGATTTGTAGACTGTGTCTTGACAGATATTGTTCCGGATCTTAACATGCAATCAAAATTTTACCAAATGGATAACTGAAATCAAATTCACATTACATGTCACCCGAACCTAAAGAGAATCTCAGAAGAAAAAACTTGCACATTTTATTTTTTTTATCTCACACTTGTCTCCGGGCCAGATTTCAGAAACTTGCTCTAAATATTGAAGGTGTAAAGCTTTTCATAATTTAAAAAGTACTTAAAAAATTTAAAAGGCATACTAAGACGTGTTATTCCCACAAGCCATCATAAAGTTGCTTGGCTGTCCTCTGGGTCTAGGGTAGATCTACCCTAAATCTAGGGTAGATTTGCAGCCCTACTGAAGAGGGCAGTAAGAATTATCCTTCAATCTTCCTTATATCCATAAAGTTCAGAGTCTTATTTGTAATGAGCAAGTGACATGAACCAATAATAAGCATGCCCTCAAACACTCTCAAAGAGATGTTGAGAAAAACCTTCCTTCAGGAAGGCTTGTGTGGCTTGACTGTTTGCCATTTTTTAGATAAACCTGAGTTTTGGTTGATTACGAAGTGATCATTTCTGGATTTAGTAAGAATGTGTATATATACATTCTTTTTCCAGATAAAAAGTAGATTAGAGAAAATGGCCGTAATCTGCTGAAATTACTTCTAATTTACCATGATTACAACCAAACTTTTTGATTCTAGCCTGAAAATTGTTGCTTTCCTGAGAAAGAAAATGCCCTGTTGAATCAAATCTCTTGTTATATGTCCTGATAAAGCAAAATTTGTTGTGTCTGGTACTGTGTTCTGTTGTTTTCTTTCCTTTATCACATACCATCAAATGAATAAGACTAAATGCACAATTTCATCTTTTTATCCACACTGTTATGAAATTTTTTTGGGATTTTCTACTGACAGCTAATTATAGTGCCTATTGTATTAAAAATGCACTTATTTATTAAGAATATTTTCTTAATACTAATAGTTTTCTGGAACGCTATCTAAATGAGAAGCACTAATGTTGTTATGATCCTTGATTTGAAAAGTGTCATAAAGCTATGTTTAAAAACCTAAAATATTTTTTGCTCTTCATTTACTTACCTGTAAATATGCGTCTAGGCATCCTGAGAAAAAGTTCAGGGAAATAACAGTGTATAAAGAACAGAACAGAAAGTCAAAAAATCTGAATCCTATTTGTACATGATCAAAAAAAGTCACACAACAGCAAATCACTTAATTGCTCTTTAAAAAAGAAACAAAACCTCTCTTGTCTCTCTGTGAACTCTAGGACAAAAAGTCTATCTCATTCTGTGTATAAAAAATCAAATCCTAATTTGGGAATATTCTATACAATCAGATATTATTTTGACAATCTTTACAGGAAATTATAAGCAAAACCAGATATGGTTGTTCCTGAATGGCATTTTCATGTGACTTCTGATTTCTACTTTTTAAGCATTTCCATAATGTGTTGACATTTAAACACTGATTTTTTTTCTTTTTAAGGGACAACTAATAGGCTATTTATGCATCTATGACTCTTTTGGAGTGGCCTCAAGGCAAGAGCTGTTTTAGGTTTCTTGTCAAGGGAATTCAAAGGAAGGCAACTTCAGCAAATAGTTTGAGGATTTGAGTGCTATGTGGAAGATCCTCAACACCGGAAGAAGAGTTGAAACCTCAGGTACAAGCCTTTCTGTTCTGTAGATCCCTCTCTTGCTAAAAGGAGAATTTAAAATTCCAGTAGTTTATACATGAAAGATATACATGATCTAACAGTTCTTAATTAAATTTTTCCATTATTATTAAGTAAGTAATGGCCAGGAAAGTATAACATGAGGGGGAAAACTCTGACTCAGATGGGCCCCCTGAAGTGTCCAATAAGGAGTTTATGCATCATTAGCCTTCCTTCAGCTATTTAGATTTCCATATACTTTGAAATTTTTATCTTACAATTCCATTGTATGTACTTATAACTTGCTGGTTTTTTTACTTTGAACAGATTACCTTTACGACGTTTTCACAGAACTAAGCACTTTTACCTTGATACTATTTTTCTTCAGGTGAGTGAAAAGGAAATCAGTTATAATTTCAGCAGAGCACTAAGAACACTAGAGGGATTTTTTGCATTTAAACTCCAGTGAGAGCACAGAAATAATGATTTTGGTGAGGCACTATTATATATCAATTTCCAACTGCTATTTTTTTATTTTACAAACTGTATTCTGTTTGCTAATATCGCTGATACACTAGGAAGTACATTTCTGCCTGAGAAGCAGATTTAGGGGTGTAGGTTAGGCTTCTATTACTTCTGGGCATAGATCCAAGAAGTAGCATAGGCTTTGCTTTCCGAGTGCACTTAAAACCATATGCAGTGTGGAAGTGTGGCATTTTTCGTGGATATCATAAATATTCCTACCCCTGAGTAAGTGAATAATGGAATCAGAGATTTGCTGAGACTGGAAGGCACCCTTGGAGGTCATCTGGAAATACAGCCTGCTTTAAATGGGATTAGCTAGAACAGATTGCTTAGGAATGTGTCCAGTTAGGTTTTAGGGTTTAGGTTTTGAACAACTCAAAGGACAGAGAATCCACATCTCTTTGCAATCAATTTCAGTGTTCAACTACCCTCACTGTATTTTATGTCAGAATTTCCACTTTTCCAATTTGTACCCAGGGCTTGGTGTCATGTCATCAGGTACCACTGAGAAGAGCCTGGCTTCATATTCTTTACTCTTTCTCTCAGGTATCCTTTCAAATTGCATAATGGTAGTCCAGATAAAGTGCTAGAAGTTGAGAGCACACACTAGGTAAAAAATACTTTTTTATTTGTTCTCTTTCTGTTCTTTTCCTAAACACCTCTGTCTGTTCTGTCCTCTGTTATGGATGAAGAATGAGGAGAGAACCACTATTCAATGGAAATTCTTTTATAACTGTATATGTAAGGTACTCTGGGAAATAAAAATACTGCAATGTTATAGATAAAAGCTCAATCCTCTGAAGTAAAATACTGCTTTCTAGTTATGCATTCAAGAGACCAAGTTTTCTGTCTTCATGGCAAGAATGAGTGTGGTGTGATATTGTTAGGGAATTAAAGGTATATATTGGGATTAGTACTTTCATATTGAAAATCAATGAGTCATATCTATCTAAGTAATGTAATGTTTTTTACACATTCATTCTGTCATTTCAACACTTAATTTTGAATAGTATGGTGGTTTTGTTCAGTGTATTCAATATCTTCAGTAGTAGTGGGAATGAAGACAAAAATGTTCAAGCTTGAGGAAAGACGTCGGAAGGTTTTGTCTGAACCAGACAAGTTTGCATTAGTCCCAAAGTGTCAAAGACACATGTTTTCTTTAAAGAAATATAGAAGGAAGAAGGTAAAAAACACTCAGTCTGTCAAATTTCTCTCTCAGATTATATTTTACTCTGACCAGTGTAATGGTATCATGAAATGGAAAGAAATAACAACGGTTATGTATGAATCAACTATTAAAAAAAAATCAAAACTCTTTCTGTAAAAGATCAGACGGAAAATTAGATGAATATGTAAATTTGTTTTGCAATCTAGAGCTAATTGTTCACTTTACAGTCTCAATGATGGGAGATGATCATAGGATCATGGGATCATAGAATCATAGAATGACCTGGTTTAGGAGGAACCTTAAATATCATCGAGTTCCAACCCGCCCTGCTGTGAACAGGAGCACCTCTCCCAAGACCAGGTTGCTCAGGGCTCCATCCAGCCTGGCCTTAAGCACCTTCTGGGATGGGGCATCCACAGCTTCTTTGGGCAACCTGTTCCAGTGCCTCACAGCAAGTCAGTTCCTCCTAATATTTAATATCTCTCTTTTAGTTTGAATTCATTCCCCCAACTCCTGTCACTACATGCTCTTGTAAAAAAGTCCCTCTCCTCCTTTCTTGACCAAGCAGTTGAATAAATGTCTGTAAAAAGATGCCTAAGTAAGGAAACATGCACAAAAATCATGCTGATAGTGATATGGCTGTATGTTAATTTAATATGTATACACACTTTGTCTATGTCTCCTTTCATAGCCATCCCTGACTTAATAGCTGTATAGGAAAAAGTGTGTGCCTTATAAGGAAATATTTGAAATAATTGAAATATCCTTCAATAAAATTTTCTATTAAAGGATTTTTCCCCAATAGAATAAAGCTGTAAGTCTTTTTTCTTTTTCCATTTAGCTGCAAGACAAGAAAAGTAAATGTGTTTTTTGACCCTTCTTATGTATTGAAGCATTGTAATATGTATTTCAGCAGAATTAAGACATTATTGTTATTCTGTGTATCAGTGTCATTTTTACAATCAGGTTTTCTGACTCAGTGACTAATTTTTTATTTTCTTAGTAAGATCTTCATAATTACTCTCTCATGTTAGTCAGCATTCTTGCGAATCCACTTGTATCTTTAAATAGCAAAACAATATTCTGTAATTTAGGATGTATTTTTAATTTCTTTTGTTCAGTATTAGTTGTCTATGTATCATCATTCTGTACAGTAAATGTTCCTTTCAGGCATGCTACCAATACAATGTTGTAGCTTTGATGAAATGTTGCATATTTGCTTTGCTATTGGGAGTTATTTATCCAGCTAAAGCAATCTAGTGGCCTCTGGTTACAGGATTTTTTTACCTCAGACTGTTTCATATTTATGTGATGCTGAGAATACACCTTTCTTTTGTAACCTGTATAATACATTTAAGGTACTTTGTGTCCTTCCTTCTTCAAGAACTAAAATAATCTGGATAGTTTGCCTTGAAGTATGTTGGTCTGCCTTCAAGTTGATAACATGCACATTTACAGTGCAAATTCCTGAGACATTTAAAGTGGTTACTGTTATCCAATGTCCTTGTCCTTCATGATTAAATTTTGAAAGTCACATTTGTTTCATCTTTTCTGATGAAAAGTGTTATCAGCAAAATGAATTGGTACACAACTTAAACATCTCTTTCTAGTACCCCTACAGGGATGTGATGGATGTCATTATGCGGATCTGAAATGTGCATTCTCTGCATTTTTTCCTGATATTTCTATGGACTGCTATTAATAGAAAAATGTACTTCATAAGTCCTACCGGGTTTCCAATTGCTAGGCAAAATCTCAGCTGTTTTACATAATAACTCTGGTACTTTTTAGTTAAGATAGTTAATACTTCTCTGTCATCAAATAATTTTCTTACATATGTTTCTTTTCTTGTATTTTGTTCATTTATCACTTTATTTAGGAACTTTTGTATTTTTTTCCATGTCCTATTATTTTAGATTTTTATTAGACTGAAGGATATTCCTGTTATGCTAATGTATTTTTCCATTTCTGATTTATCTGCTGTCATTAAAATCAACTGTTTCAATTTTTAATATCTGTATAAAATAGAATTAATATTAAAGTAATACCTTCTTTGCAGCAAAAGTTGGTATCCAATTACTGTCATTTTCTTCAACACTAATGTCAGATTTGTTGAGGCTTGTGTGATCTTGTTATTTTCTAATAATAAGTGAATTATTTTTAAAGTGACATGTAGATAATCAGTTTACTTTGATGACCTTATTCATCACTAGCAGCACTTACCTCATGAAGAGTCACCTTGACTTCCCTAAGACTTCGCAAGCTATAAGCTAAGTACGTTAAAATGCCTCACAGTTTGGCAGTCATACTGGATTTGGCATTCCATCCTGGAGCCAAACCAGCAGCTGCTTGCATTACCTGCAAGGTGAGTGAGCAGCTGTGGGGTGCTTGGTGGCCAACTGCGGTTGAACCTCAACAGTCCCACAACAGCTGGGATCAGAGTGATTTGAGCATGTATGTATGTGATTTGTATGCAATAATGTATGTATTTACCTATGTACCTAACAGTCTCTAATGGCTCAGGCTGTGAATGTTAACATAGATCAGGAAGACTTCTTGTTATTAGACAGTAAAAAATTAATACCTGAGCACATCAGATATCCAGCAATATCTCCAAGAGTTACGGAGCTTAGGCGACTTGCATTAATCACTAATTGCTTTCTCTGATTTCTCTTAAAATTTGTCTTCCACTTTAATTTTTCTTCTTCTAGAAGATAAGGGTTTCTGATATCCTCAGAAAAATGAACTTATCAGATTTCTCATGGTTTTCACCCTTTCATATTAGTATAAAACCATGATGCTTTGGGTATCTCACAAAAAATTTCTCTTCCTGCTTCTTAACTTCTTCCTTAGATTTTCTTTCAAACTGGTGGATGTACATATAAAATAATGTCATAGCTTTGTATCTTTAACTCTGGCCTCTGACCTAAAACAAAACAAATAGAAGGCATATAATATATTTCGAACTCATCTGTCCTTCTTTCCTAAATCTCTGTTTTGCTGTGATGTGACTTTTAGAATTGGATTCCTTCCACTCAGTTCCTGTTCTCTTTACCTTCATCTTCGTCATAAAAAGCAGGCAGTTATGACTTTATTTTTCTGATAAAATTCTTTAGTTCTTCATAAAGCTTTCCAGTTTTATCCAAAATGTGCATGAAAAACCAGTGACCCTTCCTTGCTTTTGTAATTTTTAGCATTCTTGAAAGATCAAGTCTTCCCTCCACCGTTTCTTCTCTACAGTGATTTTGATGTAGATGATTATTGGGCCTTACATCAGCTTTAGAGATTTTTACAGTTCAGTGTAGAGCAAAAAAAGATCTTAAATACATCAGCCTCATGGCATCATGTAACACAAGATTGTCTCATGTTTATCTTACCAAAAGGAATTAGCTTTCCCTGACAAAAATAAACTCAAAACAAAACTAGAAGATACTTATAATGATTTAAGTGCAGATTCTTCTCAGGATTTAAATGTTTCAACCTGATCAGGACTAGAACTTTCATTTTTAGCCATGCCTTCGGTATAAGGACACAACTGTAAATAAAGTGTGCTGTGTCTTCATCGAGCAAACAAAACCTCAAGTAAAAAGCCATTTTGTCTAGTTCTCAGACTAATGGAAGAAGAGGCTTGTTTTTCTAGTAATTCATTTTTTTCCAAGGTGCTTCACAATGGAAGCTATGGTGCACAATTATGTAAATTAGTTCTTTGTAACAAAAAGGTGATTGAATTTGGATTCATATTCATGAAAAGATGAACAAATTCATAGATGCACAAAGAAAGACACAGACATATGCAATGTGTCAGATTCAAACCTCATTAGAATCAAAGGTTTCTCAGATTTTTTCTAGTGACATTGATGATTTTTTGCACTATATTTAACCCCGTAGACATTGGAAAAACAGCATGAAAAAAATGCAAAATTGCTTTTAAAAAAATCTCACTTTTTAATTACATATGCTTCTTGTGCAGTGTTCCCAAAGCATCTACATTAATCCTATAATACAAAAATGTCTACTTAGAACAAATTTGATAAGGAGTTATCTGCATTAAACATATGTGTCGCCATTCTTTGTACAAGTAAATCTATTATTTTTAAATGAAATCATAGCCATTAGATCAGAAAGGTTTACTGAAACAGAACTTACTTCATTACTAAGCAAAATTGGGGATTTCTGTTTCAGAAGGGAGCCCTCATCTAATTTCAAAGTAAATGACAGTAATAGACATAATTAGCACTATAAAGTGTTCAAGAGTCTTGAGGAAATTAGTATGTGTTGAGTTTGAATGGACAAGATTACTTCTTAGGTATTGCAAATACGTATTAAGTATATTAGCGTTTTAAACAGGCTTACAGAGAAATAGACAGCATAAGAAGCAACACTCTGGGAAATGAATCTGAATACATTGAGAAACTCTTTATGTGATTAGACTGCTTCAAATTTGCTTTCGTCCTTGGATCTTTATGTAGTTGTGAAACACTATCAGTCATGGAAGGATCTGTTAGACAGGGCTCAGTGACATTGTTGTTAAATGGATTTTTACATAGCACTCATTATGTGTGACAGAAACAGCTGAACACTCGAAAAAAGGGGCCTTTATTTGCCACTTTTCATTCTTCTTTGTGACTGCTAGATTTTGGATATCTAAATGTCTTAGTTAATTCCATGGACAATAAGGAATAATGCTATTTCACCAAAACCTGTGTTGCTTCCTGGTTAGTGATTCAATATTTGTCCAGCCAATTTGTGAGAATATTAACCAGCTTAAGCAGATAAATTATATGTTTATCATCTTTTTTTGAGTAACTATATTATCTTTTGAGTAATATTCATATAAGGCTTGATAAAGTCAAATGATGAAGCTTGGAATTCAACAAAACCTCACCTGCAATTCTTTTTAATGAGAGAATTATAGAGGGGCAAACTAAGGCAAAGTAAAGGTGATTAGGAGTTTTCCCAGATGCTCATTAGGTTTAACCAGTTACATGCTTCATGCTGTTCTCTTGGGTCCTGTCACTGGTCTCTAGAAAGAAGAGATCAGTGCCTGTCCCTCCTCTTGCCTTTGTGAGGAAGTTGTAGACTGCTAGAAGTTCTCCCCTCCCCTATAAATCTTATCTTCTCCAGGCTGAACAAACCAAATGAACTCAGCCATTCCTCATACACTTCCTCTCTAGATCTTTCTCTTATCATCATGACCCTCCTTTGGACACTCTCTAACAGCTTTAGATCCTTCTTATTCTGTAGTGCCCAAAACTGCACACAATATTCAAGGTGAGGCCGCCCCACCACAGAGCAGAGCAGGACAATCCCCTCCCTGGCCCGGCTGTCAAAGCTGTGCCTGGTGCCCCCAGGACAGGGTTGGCCCTCCTGGCTGTCAGGGCACACTGCTGATTTAACTTGCCATCGACCATGAGCCCCTAGATTACTCTCCCTAGGCATTTAGCCTCTTTTCTTAGAGTTTTTCTCAGACTGAAGCAATACTTTTTTTAACACACAAAAAATTCATTCATTTTCCTCCCTCACATCTGTGTTCAATGAAGTTACTATTTTCATTTCTGGATTCTGCTTTATTTTTGTTAGGATAATCTGAAAAAAAAGAGAAAAAATATTATTGTTTTCCTATAGAAGAAAAAATAGCTAAAAATCAAAATAAACCACAAAATACCACCCCAAACAAAACACGCCAGCCAAGCAAAGCTGAATGATTTCTGTGTGTGCTTTAGAGGAAACAATTAAACCCCAAATATCTGATATTATGTTTCAGTGAGCATGTATGCAGATCAGATTAGGAAAAAAAAAAACCTTATTATTCATTCTGTATAACTTTTCTGCTTCTTAAAATTTGAAGAGATTTTTTCTGCAGTGAGTGAACAATATATTTGGAAAAACCCATGAGTGTCATGCATGTAGATGTCTAGGAACAGGTCTTGATATAATTTTTAAGAGATATATTAGACTATATGAATGTACCAATTGCTGTGAATATTTACCTCCTCAGATATTTAATCCATGTACCTTGATTTCTCAGTTCTGCCTTATTGAAAATTTACTTCCTGCTTTGTTTCTATGCATTTTTGAACAAAATCTGTTACGATAAATCATGGTTGCTGCTACATATTTTCATGACTGTTTACAGTATTGTGAGCAGGAGTACTTGGTAAGAAATAGCCATATGCTTTGATTTTTACACATATTTTGCACACATTGCAAATAATTCCAGGATGGATTTGCATTATCTCACTTTAAGGGTCTTGGTATAATTGTGCTGCTTAGTTAATTTAGAGTGCCTCCTTATTTAGTTATTTTGTTCATTAATTTTGCATAGCAGAATATAGTAGCAGAAATTATGGCAATTGAGATTAGCTGTCTTGATTTCAACTTAGTTTGCTAGAAAACAAAGTATGCACAAATTACACATAAGAAAATTATGTTTAGTGTTTGGTCCCCTAAGTTTTTAGATATTGGTTTGCTCTTTTCATAGCTCTAAGCACACTAAAACCTAATGCACTCGCTATTCTATGAATTATGGGCTATTCCCATTCTACAGCATTCCCCTTTTATTCCTTCTTTGGTTTTAAAAGCATGTTTTTTTCTGGATTTATTTATCAGTAATAACTTCATCACATTGAACCCATATCTCTTATGTTCATAAGTTTCTTAAACACATAGAAAGGACATCCTCTAGTATCATCCTCTAGTTTTGTGTGTTCTTGAACAGTATAGCAAGTATCTACAAAGTCCTCTGTCACGTGGAAAGGGAGATTTCCTCAACACTTACTGTCTGATTTGTCTGTCAGCACCCCAGGAAAGAGCACCCCACAAGCTGAAACCCTTGTGCCTGGCCAGTCTGCCAGCATCCTGTCAGGGGAACCCTCACTGAGCAGTCCTGAGGGATCAGAGGGCACTTTGACTGACTTAAGGGATTTTGACTGACTTTGATGGAATTCAGGGGCACACCAACAGCCTAAAGGAGACCCGACCCCTCAGCAGGTCTTCCCACTTTAGGACTTCTCAGTGGATCTTCCACTTCATTTGAGTGTGTTGCCTGCTGCTGGTGATTGCCAGCACCCATGAAGCACTCACACCAACACAATCACACTCTTTTGTTATATAAAATTGTGCAGGTTAAGGTTCAAGGATTGTTGGTGGTAGTATCGGAGTGCAAAAATGTATTCAAAGCAATACACAGACAACTTCTAATCCCCAATTCAAGTATTCAGTGTGCACAGAGTATGATTTTTACCCAATAGGTGTCTCCAGAGGGGAGAAGACAGGTTCAGCCCATCAGCTGATCTTAGTAGCTATGATGGAGTCTGACCCAACTTTTCCCCATTCTCAGCTTATTTTTATACTATTTCTTTATGTTAGGTGGAGCTTGAGTGACTCTAGTCATACATACCTTTGTTACTGACGGGTGTACAGTCAATAAAATACAGAGCACCTGCCCAGTGAAGGTTGGTTGCACCTTGGAGGCAGGTACCTTTGGGATGCAGGTGTGCATCAATGTTACAATTAGGTTATAAAAAAGCAAGTTCCTCTGAGGGGAGCAATTTTGGCCCAGTTGCTGGCTCGGCAGCAAGGCATCTTCTG
Source organism: Dicaeum eximium (assembly GCA_013396995.1). NCBI lineage: Eukaryota > Metazoa > Chordata > Aves > Passeriformes > Dicaeidae > Dicaeum > Dicaeum eximium. The sequence goes on from VWZP01010273.1 coordinate 117,466, forward strand.
ACTGACAGGTGTTACATGGATTCTCAGCTGCAAAGCACCGCTGAGTTCCCCTCCCTGCAAGGATTTCAGCTGAGCCTGGCTGCAGTGTCCCCCCTCTGCTGCACCCTCCATTCCATCCCCCTTAGCAGGTGCTGATGTTTGCAGATTGTGTGTGTGGGGAATTATCATGGAATAGGTTTTGAGCATGCCAGCAGCATTCCGTCCAGGAAGTAGCAACCCCATAATTTCTGTACCATTATAACTTCTGTTAAGATGGGAATATAACTTCCCAATTTCTTCTAATTTTATCCCTAGCCATCTTTCCTCAGCCTCACCACACTGTATTATAATTGATGGAAAATTGGTTTACTCATTCAAAAGCCACTTTCACATATACCTTCAACTCAGTGGAAGGGAACAGTGAAATAGTATTATAAAGAAAATCCTTAAGGTGGTTTTCTTATAAAAGAGCAAATCATCATCCTCAAGATGATTCACTTCTGACTATATGGCTATTTTGACTCCTTTATCTACTGTGTCCTCCAGTTTTGCCCACTGGAATTTTCAGCAGAACTTCACTTCTGTGCCAGTTTAAAAAAAGTTATTTAAATTGGTCCCCAGTCTGATCACTGAGAGACTTTGATACCAACAGCCCAGTAACTGTTCCAGTTTGGTTTTCCCCCTATTCATTTGCATTTCCACTGCCAGAGCTGTAACTGCATGCCAAAACACTTACTGGAGGGGCCACACAGCTACAGTGCTTTCCCAGCCTCAACACATGCTTGTTTTTTATTAATGAATACTACTTTTGTTTTGCTATTGTTATTCTAATGAATAAATTAGCCTGTTAATACACCAGTTGACATTCATTTACATTTCATACAATTCTTATTACAGATCATCTTTTGCAATTAAACTAAGGTCAAAGGCACAACTACTGCGTAGTTGCTAACACAACAGCAATACCTAAGTCCAAGCCCTCAGAGAATCCTCTGAGTATCTAGGCTCTTGTTCCTAATTCAATCTTCAGCCAACAATTGAAACTGTAGGATTAGAAAATGAATTTCAGAGCAATTACATTTGAGAAACTGTTATAATAAAGACATTGGTGAATAGAGGCCTCAGAAGTGTCAGTGAGTTTTGCTTTTTTCACAATTTGACTGAAATGTATTAAATAATAATCTCTGCATATTGAGAGATGAACAATTGGAATAATACTCTTCTAAAATACAGTTATGTTAGAAATCAGCATTCTTTAGAAACTCCATGACTATGAAAATTTTTGGTGACCGAACATAAATGCAATAAAACTTTACTGTTTATTTAAAAATTATCTTTCTATTCAGTGCTGATTAAAGAAGACTAAGAAGTTTACATAATTTCAGTGGCTACTATTAAGACACCTTCACTAGAAGAACCAACATTTATCATATACTACTAGAATCTAGCAATAGCCATGAGCCAACATGTAATAACTGCTGTGTGGTAGTTTCATAAGGAGTAGCCATACAATACCTGAAAACATATTCTTGTTTTAGACTAATGTAGGTGTGCAGCAGTTAATATGACAGAATAATTTGTTGACAAACATTTGTACCATTGGAAGATTTCTTTTTAAGAGTCTAAAACTGAAGTGGGGTAAAAATGTTTACACATTTGAACAACTATTGGTCACTGCTGTTGTACAGCCTGAGGAGTGTGAATGCTTAAGCAGTCATAGAGGTGTCTTCAAACACACAGGTTAGCTTTACCAACAAAGTTCAAAGTTTTTGCCTGTCTGCTATGCGTGACTCCAGAATTTAAAGACAAATAGACAAATGTTTTGAGGACCTGCATATTAAATTGATATGCTAATCACTAGTGTTTGACAACTAGCATCTCTTGTAGTTTTAGTTATTGATCTTGAAGCACACAGAACTAAATTAATCTCTGAGTTTAGCAACAGCAACTCTATTGGAATTACAAAAGAGAAATGTATTTGCTAGATGTATTTGGCACATAATCATTAATGTTCAGAGCTATATAGTGTACAAGTGCTTACTTTTTTACTGAGAAGGGTTATTCCTCTCAAAACTTATGTAAATAGACCAATTTAATAGCAAATTGCACTTTTCTTTCATGAAACATATCAAAGCTTTACTTCGAAAAACTGTTGAAGTAAATATAAATTGCCTAACCTGAAATTGTGATACAGCTGATAGTTTTCTTTCAATTTTATTCAGCCTTTTATTTTCCCATGGACATATTCACCAAAGATAAACCATTATATATTCAAGCTCAGGATATTATTAAAATACTTTCTAACTGAAGACAGTATTTCTCCATTAAAATCAGTTATTACCTGTACTCAAACTGGTATTAATGAATCTTCTCTTTGCTTTTAGGAAGGTTTCATCCTGTTAATTAAATCATTAATACTCAGCTATCTAAATTTCAGTTGACATATTTACATTTTAATGAAATGGCATCACCTTTTTTTTCCTTGACCTTATGCTAAAAAAAGCAAAATGCCATATGTAATTCTTTTAATTGCTACTGATTACGTTAAGCAGGAATTTTTAATTTTTAAAAAAATTACAAACCAGCAAACCAAATCCTGAAGTGCCAGCTGACAAATTACAGGTAATTAATAAAAGTCAGTCTTTGAGTATTAGTCTTTTTTGTTACACAATGTGACTGCAAATTCTAACATTGTTATATTTGCCATGAAAGACCAAACTAACAGGTATAAATGCCCATCACTATATATTGTAAAAAAGCAAGATCAAAAGGTTAGGAAGAGAAAAATATGGACACAGAAGTCATATTTTAATGTTAAAAGTATTTATGACCAGAATTTCTTCTGAGTCTGAAGCTAGGGGTCATATATCCAGGTGTGACAATAAGAGGCTTTTCTTTTAATAAAAAAAAAAAAAACCACCATGAGATTTAAAAGGAATCATCTTCTACTTTTATATTTTTCTCTTTAAATCCAGTAATAGTGAAAAATGTAGGTTTTTGTAGATCATAACACTTTCTTACTACCAGGTATATGCTTATAAATGCATCCTGATATTTTAAGTGAATTTCAAGTTTCTATGTCCACTTCACTGAGTATATGGTTGAACCAATAGAAAGAAGAGCAATCTGGTCAGAGACACAGGCTTGTCAATATACAAGATAAAGGATTTAAGACTATTAATTTAAATAACAAAAGCCTATTTACTTCAATCAAATTCATATCCTAAGATTTTCATATGTATAAAGTAGCATTTTTGTTATTGTTTAAGGAAACCATTTCACATGCAAATAAAAACATTTATCTGCTATTCAGTTGTATTTGAAATGTGCTGAACTGATATGAATTTCAATTTCAGTTCATGGAATTAAAATTCAGTAGCACTTTTTCCCTGTTTTGTTAAGTTTTTTATACCATTAGAAAGAATAACCCATATTTGGTTAACTAAATACACTAAAACATGAGAAAATAACAAAAAATTGCCATCAAATTGAATACATATAATTCAAAGTATTTTGTATCAATTTATACAAATAATTTTATCATCAACAAATAACAGACAACCAACTTGATCCAGAGCCATCTTATTATTCAGGACAGACTGTAAAGAACACATTGACTTTTCAATGAACTTTAAAGAAATATCATTGGGTTATAGACCAGTGTGTAAATTCAAAACAGAGTTACTTAAGTATTGACCTCTTCAAAATGGACCTAGATTTCAAAATAAATTTAACTTTTGCCACTACATTGGGAAAAATGTAAGTGAACAACTTTCCCTGAGATTTGTGCTTAATTGTTTTACCTAGGTAGAAATAGTCTCAATAGATATTTATGCACATTCTCACCTTTCAAATTTGCATATTAATGAATTTAAATATTACTCAATAGGGGAAAAGTTCTAATATTATTGCTGAAAGAATTAAAAAAAATTTTACATAAACATATTGAATAGACAAGGGAATATGCCATAATTAATCACACAGTTTTACTTTCCTATGGCAATGGTTGTCCCTGTATGCTACTTATCTTTTAAGCTCTCCAATTAACAGCAACAGTATTCAGGATATGGTGTTTTGGTCAGAGGTTAAAAATGCAAAATAATTCATTGGATCTTTGATCTGTTTCTAAGCACTTGTTCTAAGTTTATTGTGCCCTTGAGGTTGAGCTGCAGTAGAGCACACCCAGCAAACATTCTCAAATCCGTTTCATCTTCCTGGGCTTATTTCATGAGTAAAAACCAGAACAAATGTTAGAAGGGTTTATTGTTTTCTCCCATGTTCCCCTAGACATTGTTTTCCATTTGCTGACAAAACATTTAAAAATTGGAAAGTGTATTGTTTTGGAAAACAGGGATTGTCATTAACCTTTTAATTTCCCATGATGGAATGTGTAATGCATAGCCACTATGACATTTACATGGCCTGATATTTCATTCCTATCTTTACACACATCTCCTTCTACAGCTTCTGTCATGTCAGACAAGACAGCCCCAGGTAGATGTCAGTCATAAAATTAATCTTCTGTTCAAACACCCAGATTCTATTCCATGAAACCAGCTGTATCTGACAAAAAACTTCTTCCCTGTCTTCTCATCTGATACATTATTTCTGCCTCCTGCTAGAATCATAGACTATCAACAGATATGTGATGGAACAAAAGAACTTGACCTGGTACATCAAGTAAGATAATAATATTTAGTTTAAAAAAAGCACATGATTATTCAATTTTGAGATCTACTCTAGACTTTTTAGGATTTTTCTGTCAGTCCTCTCTCTCTTTCCATCTGTATCCTTCTATCAAATTCAGTTCTGTAATAAGTGCCAGGTAAATTCAATGGAAACTGGAAAAATTCAATGTCTTGAAAAATTCAATTTCTGAAAATCAGCCTTACAGGACAGATATTAGAAGTTCCAGTATGCTTATTTTGATTATTTTTGAAGATGTGAGGAGTTACATTGATCTCTAGATTTTAAACTTCATTCAAAATCAAGTTACCTATAAAATTTTCTTTATAATCCTTACCACCTTCAGCATGTTTATTGATATATCTACTGTGTTTTTCATGGAAACAAAACACATCTAAATGAATATCAATATTGGATTTTCTACCCTCTTCATTTTCTTAGCTATTATGACTGGGAAAAAAAAAAAAAACAACAGAAGAAAATTCTGCAGAAAAAATACAGACTGAAAGTGAATATTTTGCTTCTCCTTATGAACATGTGTGTAATTTTTTAAAATTTTGAGTAGCTATATACCTATGCATCTGTTCCTCTCATCCTCAGAGATAACTATGCTCTGCCTTCACCCTTTGTGCATTTGCTCCTAGTCTTTCACATACACATTTTTTCCATTTGCTATTCTTCAATTAAGATATCCTTTGCCTATCCATGGCTTGCCAGGGAACACACCCCTTCCACTGACATTGGCCCTCATGCAAAAATACACTGGCAATATTTTTATGCAAAAAGATGGGTAACATCTCAGATATATGCTATTCCATGTTGTTCTTTACCATATAAGATTCTGTAACACAATCAATATTACTAATTTGGTCAAATTAAAATTATAACAACTTTTGTTCTTAAGACAGTAACTGCTTATAACAGCTAGGCAGGCAGATATGAACAGTTTTTATGAAAAGTAATTTCAATGCAAAGATGGCCCTTATCAAAGAGTTCCAGGTTTTTCTAGACTCTTCTTGGCTCTTTTTTATGTGCCTTTGTACATTGGAAAGTGGTAACACATGAATTTTTGCATCTTTAGGAAGCAATCAACACTGCATTCATTAAGGCAGAAACCAGAATATGCATAACTTCTTCATGCTTCTTCATTTATTATAATCTCCTCAGTAGTCTTCCTTAATTAACACAGAAACTGACAAAGATATAGCAAATTATCTCTGTAAGACTTAATCCTTCCTTTTCAAAGGTGACACCTGTTGAAAAAGACTCCTTGTTTTGTGTGCATTAATTCCAAATGTAAGGTTCCAACCCAGTTTCGGAAAAGAAAGAATGTACCATAGCATCTATCATTTACAGTAATGTATGTATGTATGTATTATGTATGTATATCTACTAAGTATTTAGCAGGTATATGGCTCAGTTACAGATAGCAAATGTGCACATCTTTTGGATCTGATTTTCAGAAATGCCACAATGTATTTCAAAGCTTTCTTTAAGCAATTTTATTGCTATTCTATTTGGTACTTGTAGTAAAAGAAACAAAAATTGTGGGGATTTTTTGTCCCCTTTTTTTTGTTTGTACTTTTAGCCCTGCAAAATTGACTGCAAAATCAGATTATACCTATGTTTTTTTCAGACACCATACTAATTTTCTAGGAGGCTTGATAGAAAACTAAAATTTATTTGGAAAGTCTTATGCCACATGGTTAAAAATTCTGTAAAGCTCCTAACAAATACACTTCTTAAACCTCTCTTTTTTATTATCAGCATATTCTTATACCTTTCTTCTTTTTCCCAAAGAGGTAGTTGCATAGTCTGTTGGGAGGTTTTTTTAAAACATATATGCCTGCATATGCATAAGGGAGTAGCCAGTTTTCAGAATAAAAATTCCATTAAGACCCACTTGTATTGCAGTGGTATTTGAAAAAAAAAAAAGCCTAAACGTTATATTGTGTTGTTAAAGACCATCAACATTGACTTGTATTTCATAACTGGTTTAGCAGTTTAGATTTTCTTTGCAAATTTTTAAAACTCAAAGCCCTTCATATCCTGCCTAAAACTATACATGAATCACCTCACTTGTGTGTTACTGGTTCTGAAATTCTCTCAAAATAAGACAACCTTTACTGTGAACAGAGTTTCTTTACTGGTGAATAATAGTTACATTTTTAGGCTCTTAACACTGTAAAATTCTTGTAACCTTCCAAACAATTTTTTCTTTTGTAGTCTGGCAAGGAGACTCATTCACTTCCCGCATGCCGGATCCAGTAGCCTGACCTGCTGCCATTCTGATCCAAATATCCTCACACTGTGAGGGTTAATCCCCTCCCCAGTAGTTCAACCACACCTGCAGGCAGTAGCACCCTCTGTGGAGAGGTAGAAAGGCTCTGCCTCCTTGCCCACTTCCATGGGACTCTTGGCACACTGAGCTCACACGGATGATGTGGTGCAGACAAACTCAGTGACAGGCTCCCCACTGGTTTCAGCTTTGCTTTTCCTCCTTTCCTCATACATAGAAACAGCAGCTTTGACGAGCTCTGCTGAAGCACCAGGGGAGTGAGGAAGTGCTCCCACAGCCAGACAACAATGTAGGTGTATGCAGACCTGATGCCTTGCACCCTACAGTGGCGTAAATTTGTGAACAGAGTTGGGACTGTACAGTGTGCACAAATTCAGGCTTGTCTCCCCAGCTGCTGTCATCACAGTATAACGTTTAACCTTTTGAAACTCTGGAAATATTCACATACGTTTGCTCTAGTGGTTTTGCATAATATAGTAATCAACTCCTTTGCCAAGAAATCAGCACAGCTCAGTTTTACCAAACTAATTCATATGTGTTCGAGATCTGAGTATTTCAAAATATGAGGTGGAGATTTGAGTATTTATGAGCCTATTCATGATCACAGTGACATCTTGCCATTTTTTCACTGACAAAGTTACTGATAGAGGTCAGCTTCAGTCAGTCAAAGCACTGCTTTTCTGTCTTGTTTTTACTGGCAGCAGTTGCTTGTCAAGACAAACAAATTCATGATCTGTAACTCTTCCTTACTGTTAACATTTCAACAGCAGCCGAACTTTTCCACTTAGGGTATTTTCTTACTGGACTTTAGCCTTGTTACTTGTCTGGATTCAAGATTTGCTTAGAATTGTGATGGAGATTTCATTGATGCGATATCTGAGTTTAAATAGCGTGACTCTGAATAACATCACAGTCCTAGCTCACTCATGCAAGAAATGCTTAAAAATGCAATTCCTTTGTAGGCAGAGTTAGAATTTCTTTCAGTATGTACTGTGCACACACATTCAATTACAAGATAACCTTCACATCAAAGAGTTTTAAAACCTTCAAGAATGCCTAAATATAAACATCAAGGTGTGCTACTGACTGTTGTAGAATTATATTTTAAACATAAAATCCTTAACAATTTTAGAAAATTTAGGAGAAAACTTTTTGAGCCCCCATTTTTCCTTCAGAACATTCTTTTTTCAAAAACTGATTCTCTAGTTATGCATGAAGTGAATACAGCTGTATTTTCAAAGATGTTCCAGGAGTGTGCTGTCAGTAAAATTACAAAACGCTTTTTGAGAATTCACACCTAAAATTCCCACATATCTGCTTGAAAAGGAGTCCTTTGAAGAACCCTTCCTGTTCTTAAGGTAGAAAGAAAAATTACATGTTTGCAATTAGTGTTAAGTAGATGAGTGAAAACAGGACAGAGGTGGGTATGGGCTTCCCTACCCCATGGCTCTGGTCTCCTGCACCCCATCCAGCTGTTTGGGAAACACCACAGAGGCCAGGTGCATTCCCAGATCAGATGCATAAGGGGGTTACCTATTCACCATGATCACCAGGAGGGCAGTTCAGCATCACTTCAGGAGCTGGCTTCTTAGCAGCTGGGGATATTAGCCTCACTCAGTTGGCCATAGAGGTCCAGTTTCCAACTCCTTCAGACTTTAGCAGCAGCAGAACCTAATGGGTGGTTTTAGGGTATGGGAAGCTTATGTTCTGACTCCGCTTTCTGGGTTCTGACTTAAAATATGCCTTCTTGGAAATAACTGGCCTAGAAATCTTGAGTACACAATAAAGAGACTTACAAATATTTTATGAGGGTGAAAAGGCCACAGTCTAGATGAATCAGGCTGAGGCTGAGGGTAGTGAGAATGAGCAGCACTCACGCCTTTTCTGGTCACATGTACTGTGCTGAGCAATAATAAAAATACTCTATAGCCTTTTCAGCTTCCCCCTGCCCCATAAATTTTTGTCCAGTAACAATGGAAATCGTGAGTATTCAGGAGTTGCCAAACAACAAAATTGAACGTATTTGGAATTATTGCTAAGAGAGTTAGAGTGAGAAACTCTGACTAGAATGAATCCTTATGTTTCACTACTAACAAATATAGGCATCAAAAAAGCAGCAAAACATTGCCTCCACCTCATTACACCTGGCTGCTTCACATATTTCTCCAAGTCTGGCATCAGCATTTTGAATCTGAGTACAGTTCAATAATATCTGCAGTAAATATTTTTTTTGAACTTTCAACATTTTTGTAACACTTTTAAAGTCTTTTTTAACATTCTTGTTTATCTGCATACTGACTATGAATTATGGTAGGGAAAGATTAATTGTGTGACACTTTAGGCTGATGGTTATCAAATACACTATTTGCCTAGGCTAAGCAGAGAAAAATAACTAATAAGTTCTGTAGGAGTCACTTATCCTATAGTTCTGGAAATTAGGAATTTGGCTCTGCAAACTGAATGTGGATTAGGGCACACAACCCAAATACACAATAGCTGCTGCTTCTATCACAAGATATGCACCTATGATAGCATCTCCAGAAATGCTATCCCACCCATCTGAAGATATGGAAGTGAGATTAATTTCTATAGAAAATCATTCATATCTCTACTGCTTATATAACTGAGTGTGCTTACAAGACTGGCTTGAAATGTTGAAATGCTTGATTCCTAGACTTAGTGTCTATAGGACTAAACAGTGTTTAGCTCAGTTGGTAAGTGAATGGTGGAGGGTTTGATCCTCATATGGCCCCTTCACTTTGCAGCTGGACTTTATCACAGTATTCTGTGATTCTGTAACTAAGAAAAAGTTAAATGCTGGCATAGTTAACAGGCAAAATCCTGTGACGTGAAAATAATTTAACATGAGTTTGCCAGAGATTTCATGGGCTTTCACAGAGAGAGCTTTATTTTGTTAAACAGCTAAAAAGTAATCTGACAAACTAACCTACGCCTTATATTTGCAGAAATGAATGAATTTATTACAAATACAATGAACAGAAAACAAGCCTGCAGATATGAATGTAAAATGCATAGAAGAACATAGACAAACCAAAAAGTCCCAGAAAAACACGAGTGAACACTGGAATACCTCCTGACAAAAACAGGCTTATTGAGCCTGACGTTAAATGTAGAAAGCAAACAAATGTACTCAAAGATAAAGAAGGAGTTAGAGAAGCAGGTACTGGTTAGCAATACACTGGCTTTTGAAATTTTAACTTCTCTGAGAGTGAGACTGGAAGACCAAATTATAGCAAAATAAACATACAAAACAACCAGTATTTCTGTCTGTAAGGAGTATCTTGTAATTGTGAGAGCCACTTTTTAAAGAGCTATTTGAGTGGGAACACTCCAGTAAGGCTACTACTGGCTTCATAAGTGAATTAAAACTGATTTTTACTGCTCTGACAAAAAAAGGTCACCATTGCCTGTAATTTAAAAAAAAATTCTCAGGCTGCATTTAGTTTTTTTTTTTTACAACTACAAGATAGATGACTCTCCTTTCAATTACTACCCAAATTTTAGTCCCACTGACTGTTGAAAGATAATGGAAGAAATCAACATCTCAACTGTATTTGGAATCATACATTTTTTTTTTAACAGATTCTTATCCAGTTAAGATAGGGAAAGTTTATTGTAATCCCTACATATTAATTCTAATGAAGAAATTTATACAGCTTAACAGCAAGACTTAGATATGTCATAAAGTTTTATTTTTCCCTCTGCTCAAAAGGTCAATCTCCAGCATTGTTAAGGGAACCTTAGACAATTGAAATGTAAAACAATATTGGATCCTTTTCCTTTAATTCTAGACATGAGTAAATATAAAACATTTAAGACACAGAAAATAAAATCTCAATAATATGAATTTATACATAAATATTAAATTAAGACACTAATTTGTACATGCTTTGGTATAGGCTGTAAAGCTCCAGTGCTCCAGAAAGCTCTATACATAAATCATTCAGCTACCATTTGGGAATATCTCCTAAAATGAAGACTTCTGAGATACAGCTTTTCAAGAGAACATAAATGTCAATACAGGAGGGCTCTGGGAGAACAGACTGACCTTGACTTAGAGCATTGCTAACTTAAACACAGATATTTTCTTTCCTTGCTGGCTGTTCAGATGAGGTTTCCAGACCTCATCTTGTACTTGCAATCTTGCAGTGCCTTTGCAGAACAACTTGGTTCAGACTTATTTTGTTTGGAGAGAAAAAATAATGTGAAGGCTTTCTCCTGGCATTTTATGCTCTGCTAAAATTTACATAATAAGGCTAATAGTTAGACAGTACCAATGGCATGAAATTTAGAGCTTCAAACTCAGAAACACACACAAGAGTAGAGTGAAGTCACAGAACTTAAATATGCTTTCTTATCTTATGTCTATTTAGTTAATATCCCACTTATACTAGAAATTATGCAGTATAGTAATAATACTTGTGATACACACTCCAAATCTTTCTTTGTCCTACTTTCCAGGCAAGCATATATTTCCTTGTATTTCTTTCAACATGTTTTAAAAAATATATAAGGTGTTTTATGTAGTACAGTTGAGAAACTTCTAGAGAATACCAAAGAATAACAGGCACTAAGAATAACAATTTAAGATTACATATGACACATATTCACCCCTTGAATTATGTGTTTCAATATCTATAATAACATCAAGACATAGGTAGTTCACCCAGTTAACTAATTAATAAAAAAAAAGCTTTCACAACTCAAAGTCAGAATCATGTGATTATTTACATACATTTTGAAATTCTGACCATTTTTTCCATATTGGTAGTGAATAATTCACATTTTACAAGCACAAGCATTATACAACTGTCCCACAGAAAATAAGTCAGAAGTAATATGCACATAAAAAGATCAAACCTGAGCTTTCAGATGTTTCACAGAATATTTTTCCTTGAAACTGAGCTGCTTTTAAAGTTCAGAGTTTCATGAAAGGCAATCTTTGGCTAAAATCAATGTACCAGCAAGATAAAAGGTTCAACAATATGACTGCAGTGATCAAAGCTTTTCAAAAGAATAATCCACTCTTTTAAAACCACATCCCAGGCAAGAAGTCCTTGTTGACTCGTACCAAAGGTAGAAAGGCTGAAAATCTGTAAATCCACAAGAAATACAGCACTTACATTTTACTACACTGGGTGCTTTAGAAGTGACAATGACTTGACAAAAAGTAAGTTATTTTATATACACCGTAAAAAACCCAGGCAATAATAAGTACAGCTAGTAGTAAAAATAACTTAAGGAAATAGGGCTGTTGCTAAGTCCTGTGCATAAATTTCACAGTCTTCTGCTGTTGTAGAAAATATTTCAGCTAAGTAGGTTGATATGCTCACTTGTGAGAAAGAAACTTTTGCCCCTTTCGTGAGGAGCAAAAACACAAAGTTGAAATGCAGCTGCAGGAAAAATAGGACAGTGAAACACCTCATTTAAACTCATATGCCATAAAGAGTAGAAAAGAAGGCAGAGGATGACTGGTTAACTTCTGCAATTTTTGTGTGAATATTTTTACTACCTTTGTGTTTACTACCTCACTGGTCACTAGCAACTCAGACTTCATCATTTGATAAGCTTTTCTGGGATCCACATGAGATAATGTGGTGGTATCAACCCCTTTCTTTGTGGAATCTATATCTAAGAAAGCTCATCAGAATTAACATTAATTAACCTCTTTGTCACTAGGGTCAGTTATGAGAAGAAAAATTAAATGATGAAATTAAAAAAAAGGAGACACTGATTCCTATAATTGGTTTCCAAGCAAAAAGATCAAGGCATATTTGAACAGAAATGTTGGAAAACTTTGCTATTTATAATTAAGACATCTGATTCAGAGAGCTAAATTACTTTTACATTCAGAGATCTATTTTTCAGAATCTAAAGTGGAACAACCCCTTCCTTGCATGCTGCAACTGGTCCCACTGGAGTTCTCCTCCGGTGTGGGGGGGTTGGAAACATCCCAGCTTTCTCCTGTTACTGACTGAAGGGCCAGGCTGGCTATGTTCTTCAGGGGCTAGTAAGTCAAAGATTTCATGGCTGATGCAAAAAGTGTGAGGAAGAGGAAGAAGTCCAAGCATCCTTAGACTGCAAAACAAAAGTTTTATCCCTACCAACTTGATTAAGTCATGGGAACTACTAAATCAAAACAAGATTAGCTAATGGTTGTGTATCTTGGACAGACCAAACAGCTAGCTCTAGAAGAAGGACTTCAAAAACATCATTACAGAATGGATTACATTCACATCTCCTTAGTGAACAAAATGAAAAGCAGCCAGACTATATTTGGAAATATTGCTTGATGATTTGGTCTAAAGAGCATCTTCACTCTGCTGAAAGCTCCCAACCAGTCAAGCAGTGTCAGGAGCTGCAGGTAAGTCAGAAGCCAGTCCTCAGCATCAGGAAGCATTCTGTACCGCAGGGTAAGCTCAAGCCTTAGGAAAGTCCATAGCTACAATTTGATCCCACTGATACATTAACTGCTTGTAGTGTCATTAATACATATACCTAAATAGTGGCTATATTGTATGATGGCTAGAGAAATCATACAACTTTCCCTCAGCATGTCATTTTAATATTAATCCCTGTTAAAGGCTCAGGGTTTGGATCAAAGTTCTGATTCATTTCAAGAGCACTGACATCAGACATTCCTAGATTCACTTACTGCTTCTGCAGGGCCTATTAATACCAGACAAGAATGTGTAATTTCTACTTACCCAGATTCCAGTCAATGTACTGTGGTTTACTCCAGCTTTCAATGTGTAGTAACAGGAAAAAAAAATAATCAACAGCCAAAGAAATAACGAAGGCAAGTTAACTACTAAAAAATATCTCATAAAGACAAAGTATATTTGAGTTTAACTGATGAATAGTGAAGAAAACCTCACAAAATGCAAATATGTTTGAAACTTAGGAAATTTATAGGTAATGGATACTGTTTCAAGATTTGATTTTTCATGCATAAGTAGAAATTGAAAACATTAGGGTTTAAAACATGTACTGTTTTAAAACAGAGAGGCATATATCTGATTTTTAATTTTTTATTATTTTAATTTATTATTTTATTATTTTAGTTTTAAATTTTTAGACTTTGAAGGAGATCTTTTTAAAGCATATCCTCTAACAACAGGCTTTTGTTGCAACCTTCTGCTTCCTTCCGCACTTCCTTTCTCCTTGAGATGAACTTCTTTACTTTTTCTTTCTTCTCTCACAACACCTTTGAGGAGGCCTAATTTTTTCAGCCAACTGAGATTGTCAATAATCCCCCTGTGAGATTTGCAAAAAGCCCACAATCCTGCTCTGTGGAGGTTGTACTTGGATTTATTCTTAAGAAGAGCTTATAATATATTTTTCCCACCCAAAAAATAAAGGCTGCCAATCCTGTTTTGATCAGATAAGACCTTATTGTATTTTATTGCATTTTTACCTGAAGGTTTTGTTTCTCACAAAAAGCTGTCTGTTGCTACCAGCTCATAATTAATAAATTCACTCCTATGCTGAAAAATGTAAAGGACTTCTACGATTTCAATTATATTTTATTGCATATTATTCAGCCCTGAAAAAGATAAAATATTCAATTTATGGAGTTTCCCTTTTGAAAAGACTCAATTATGATGTGTTATTCATTTCTAATCCTCATCCAAAAATGCAGACTTGAACTCACTTTGGGTGGGATTTCTTTTTAATATAAATTATTAGCATCGGTTATGCTGAAGTATGAATCATTGGATCTATGAAGTTTTGTATGTTGAATTAATTCATCTCAAGATTTCTTTCTATGTAATTTTATTGTGTCTTTTCATCTCTGCCTCATACATATTTAGTGTTCCTAAAACAAGTCTGATGTTAAGCACTTTGGTCTTGGAGAATAAAGACTGATTTAAATGTTATTTTCCTTTCACTCATTGAATTACATCCTATTTTCCTTCTTATGTGTTTTGATATCAAAACTCCCCATCAAAACTTAAATCTTACACTACAAGATGGAAGATGGAAAGTTCAGTAAACACTGTTTAAATAAAGATTTTTTTTAATTGGTTTTTTGCCGGAAAAAAAAAAAGGTTAAAAAACCCATAATGTTCAACAAAGCCCAGTTCAACATGTTCAACAAAGCCCAGTTCAACATGTTCAACAAAGGCCAGTCCATCTTTGAAACTTTTTATATAGGCAACAGTGGGAAAAGTTGCAACCTGTGGAAATTTCCAGGGGATATACAATTAATTTATTCAACATGTAATGCTTTTATATACAGAGATTATTTGGATCCATGATTCAGCATTTCTGATATTACAAATCTGTATCAACTGATAGTTTTTTCTGTTTTGTAAACACTTTTTAAAGGCAGCATGACAGTGAAACATTGTTAAGCGTATGCAGAGTGATAAGAGTGCTCTCATCACATTACTTCAAGCTGCTATGGTTTATCACTTTGCCCCAGAAAGCTTGCAAAATACAGCAAATCAAATCTATTTTTAAATGCCTGTCTACCTCTAATTTGTTCCACAATTCAGGGCAAAATTCATCCTGACATGTTGTATTTCAAGACTGCAGGCATGGTGCCAAAGACAAAAAATAATATGCATGGCCAGGGACACTTTGTGGTGGATAGTCAGGACCTTCTGGGAGAAATTAAAAGGGAATAGTTATCACATTATTGATCTGACTTGTCCAAATTCAAAATATACACTACATAAAAGATTTCATTCTCTAAAATGATGGTATTATTGAGAAACCAGTCTGTCTAGTGTGTGTCTATTAGATAAAAAAACTGAACCAGATGCTGAATTTATCTTGAAAAAAAAAAAAGAATTATCCTGTCAGGGTAGAACTTTTTTTTCATGAAGGCAAATAGAAAACCTACCTAAGACCAAAGATTTATTTGCAGTCTGGTGGGAAAAAAAAAAAAAAAAGTCACCATATACATCCTTATACTGTTAATTTCTACGTTGAAATTAACTTAATATTTTATCCTCTATCAATATGGGTGTAAAAACTTTTTAAATCAATTTCTTAAGAACATTTAAATAGTTAGGAGGATGTTATCAAGGAGACAGAGCAGACCCCTCACAGTAGTGCATGCTGAGAGGATGAGAGATCATGGAAAATGAAGCAAGAGAGAACATGACTGGATAGAAGGAAAAACTTTGTGAACTGGAGACTGGATACAAGGGGAAACTGGGTAGTGGAAAAGGCTGCCCAGAAAACCAGCACTGGAGGTTTCCATGACCCAAGTGGATTAAACCCTAAATGATGTAGTCTGACCTCATAGGTGACCCTGCTCATGCTACAGCCCTCCAAAGAAGACTTCCAGTTTCAATTATCCTATGAAGTTTTTAGACACAGTCACTGTCTATGAGGAATTCTAGAATATGGCCTCAAATTTGTCATTGACTATTTGCACATTCTCAGCGAGCCTGTTTTCACTGAAAACTCCCAATCAATTTAAATGCACAAGAAATCACATTTCAGTTGAGGATGCTTAGTGGCCCCTGAAAAGCAAAATATTTTTTTGGGGATATGATTCATCTTCACATTGGCAACCTCATTCACAAAAGTACACCAATTAGGATTAAATACCTAACTGAATGCCAGAACCAGAGACTTTTCTCACTGTTATGCACTCTCCCTAACAGAGTTCTCGTGCAAGACCCTGGCAGAAGTGCTGATGGACAAATCAAATCGCATCAAGAGGCAATCTCATCAAAGTCAGAATCTGATGACTGTACTGTAAGTCAGAGTTATTTAAGGATCTGGTAAAGAACCAGGTAAAGAGATCTTGTTGCTTAGATTTTCTAACACAAATGCAAACCACTTTTAAAATATTTGTAATGCTCTGAAAGTCCTTATGTATAAATAAAACATGCAAAGATGTGTAAGAATCAAGTGGAAAAGTAATAAGTGAGAAAAAAACAAAGAAAAATCAAGACTGTTTCACATGGCTAGACAAAAATAGTGTTAGGGGTAATAAAGAGAACACAGAATAAGTTATTAAACATAAAAAAAATTATCACAAATAGAGTAGAATAATAAAAAAGCTAACATCACATTCCTTCAGAGGCCTTCAAAGGACATGAAGCACCCTGTACTCCTCCTCCACCAAGATGCACACACACACACCAGCCTGAAATCCACGCCCTTAGGACCCAGAAAGGCAGTAGCAGCATGAGCATAACACCAGGACCCACCAAGTCTCTGTGTAACTTAACTGGATTGCCATTACTGAGACTTTTCCATTCCACGTCTTTATTTTTTGCAATAATTAAATGCGGAGTAGTAATAATCGTTGGAGTAGATCAATTATACAAATAATAAATTCTAGGTTTTTATGTATGTAAGTTTCCTTTTTGTCCCCAGCATGACTTTGAGCACAATGTGTTGTATGAGTATCTATAGAGTTCTTAGCAGCAGTAAAACCAGAAGGAGCTAAGTGATTGTGTATGCAAAGCAAATTCAGTGCAATGATTAGTACAACTTTCATCTTATACCAATGCCTATGAATCAGAGATAAAAAAACCATATCCCAGTCGAAGGAATAGTTTTGTTCCTCCAATTCCTCTGCAGATAAATGTGATTTTATGCAGCTGACCTCCAATGTTTCTGCAATGAGATTGTGGTTGCTGTGATGCACATGGCATTTTAACTTGCTGTGAAAAGGAGCCAGCATACAGCTACACTGCCATTCATCCAGGTCTTCAGCACTGAACTAGGGAGAATTTAGTCAGTTACTAGCAATAACATGAAACCTGTCACTGTATTTTATGATTGTGAAAAGAGATTAGTCTACATATGACTAATGGTGTCATCAATGAAAATGAACCATGATAAATAACAAATACTTCAGAAGCTTTTTGTTTTGGATTATGAATGTGACTTGAATAAAATATAACACGCATATGGTCATTTTTCAGCAGTGAAATGATAATCAAGAGGAATAATGTATGGCTCCTAACTTCAAATTTTTTTTCTTTATTTTTGTTTAAGATATAACCGAACTATTAACTGAGGAAGTTTACAGTTGCCTGAACTTATGACTTGATTTGCTGCACTGAAGTTCTACTTAACATCGCTTCTGTTAGGCAAGAAGAAACACATCTTTTCCCACGAACATTTAAGACAGAATTTAATGCACAGAATTTTCTAGGAACAGCTACAAGTTCAGTGTAATAGTCAGTCATGAAATCCACACCAAAGATACCAATCCACAAACTAGGAGATGACAACTCTCTATAAATAATCTGGCAGACTTTTGGCAAAATTATCTCTGAAGATGCCTCATTTGAAGCATGAGAAGAGCAGGTGGTCTTAAACACCAACACAGCTTATTCCTGGTCTCAATAAAAAATTTAATCTGTATTTTGTTTTCACCCCTATCTTAAGTGCTAGCATTTTTTGAAATATCCACATTTTTTTCTTTAAAAGGAAAGTAAATTGAAAAGTTAAGATCGCCTCTGAGGATGTCATTCCCAGCAATGGGAAATTCATAATGAATGTTCATTAATATTCTTTATCAGTTCATTAAAGCTGCTTGTGCACTATGTTTATGAACATCTTTGATAAACATTTGGATTTGTTGTGCATGAACTACTGATGAATAGTCATTAAACTGTCCCTAAGTTTTTTCATTATGAGTGCTTATTAATTTCTCATGAATTATTATAAAATTCAAGCTGCTCTAGCAGTCATCTATAAATGAAGAACAATTATTCACACCATGTATTACTTATTAGAAATAAATTTAAAATATAACCTTATTTCAAAAGACTAATGCAAAGAAAATATACTTTGTTCTGGCAGTGACTTAATCAAATCTAAAGCAATTTCAGAGAAAACTATTGGAAATTATGTTGTAATTTGGAGACATATTTTCACTTATGAATCATCTGACAGCCAAATTGGATCCATATTGCTGCAAAGTAGCCCTTACTTCTTGAGTATAAGTGTAAAAATGTACAGATCTGTCCTGTATGTTGAACACACCCTTTTATATACTGCTAATATTAAGGGAATATTTTCTGCTGGAAGTATAGGTAGCTAACACACACTCTCCACACACAAATCTTAACTAAATGTTAACTAACATAAGAACTTGTACTCAAAAAAAATGTGAACACATCACAACTACAGAAACCTACACATCTTTAATTTCCCTTGTCCTATGCATAGCTCTCATTACTCAGTCACATTTTTCCTTATGAAATTCCATATCCTTCAGTTTCAAGGGATTCTTTATTACTTTGACCGCAGGACAGATCAGAAATTTCTGAACTAGATTTGTAAAATTCAGATTGCATACTAGCACTAATTTAGGAGGCCTTGCTATCTCTATGCTATGATAGATACATAAGTGCTTAGCATCTGGATAGCTTAGATATAGAAAAATTAAAGCAAGGCAGCTCTACACTCTAATTAGCCATCTGTAGTCATATCCATTGCACTCACACACAAATCTGTTCTTAATGGAATTTTTTGTTTTTAAGCAAACTAAAAATATTTAAGATTGGTCCAAGTTTTGATTAATAAACCTTGATATTATGATTTTGGGGTTCAACTAGTTATTGAAATAGAGAGAATTTTTCACAAGTATCAGAAACTCAAACCTTCTGTTTCTATTCAAGGAAAGAAAAAAGTAAAGAAAACAGAATGCAAGTAAAAGGATGCCATAAGTTACTGTATCACAGTCACAGCAATTGCTGCAATTGGAAAAAAGTCAGGTAGGCTAGTCATGATAAATGTGATAGGTTAAAAAGATGTTGGCAAATGCTAAAATGTTCACGCAGGGTAGTTTCTGAAAAACTGCAAAAGATGCATAAGAGAAGATTTCCAGCAGAAGGAACACAATCACCATAAAAGGCTCACAGTACAAACAGTTAATGTGGTTTTGTTTTAATAAGCTCAAATTTGACAGAATTCCCTGTCACAAAATTTAAACTGAGATGAGATCCTTTGGGCCTCATCATCAGCATATGAGTTTCACAGTGTGGTATCTCCACAGACTTCAATCAAAGCTTATAATCTCCAGCAATACATTTGTATAAGTATACACTGTCTACACTAATAAATATTCAGCCATTAACTAACGTCATTGTTTTCTATTTCTCAATGGACTACTCAGAAGTAATTTAAAACAAATTAGACAGAAAACATGAACCTATTTCTCCTTTACAAAAATGGTAGTTAGCACTCCATTTCCTCCCTTTTTATACCTGATTTATTCACATAGGAAGGACAAACAGCATTACCTGCTTTTCCTCTACTGAGGCCCATCGAGGGCCACACATCTCAAATCTGATGCAAAGATGTCTGTTAATCACACAGCCATTCAAAATCACTTGTAAATAAGAACATTCATTCCAATTGTAGTAGATTTCCATTAATGTTAGTGAGAAGAAAATCTATATTGGGGAGAATTCAATCTAATTACTTCTCTTTCCTTTATCTTCTCTTTTGTAGCCTTTTTAAATTATCTTCTCTCTCCTTACTGGAGTCACAATTTTATTCTTTATTTTCCCCACATAGTTATTTCAGCCCTTTTCTCTTCTTTCCCAAAAGAAGAAACTTAATGCATTCACTCCTTCAAATGAAATAAGACTAAGCTTTAACAAAAAGACTGCAATAATTAATATTCTAACACTAAGACCATATTAGGAAATTTAGGTGGGCATATGAAAACCAGTAAGCTTCTCAGCAATGTTCTATCTATAAAGAAAGAACTTTTGACTTCACAGTTTGTGTTTAGTTGCAAGAGCTATGAGCTGGGAGAGAAAGGCAAGGACCTGCCAATTCACAGAGCAGTTGGAAAGGGAGAACCCTTTAAAACCCTACCTCAGTGCCAGGGACAGCAGATTCCAGCACTCCTTTCTCACTGGGAGCTTGCAAGCACCTCATGAAGGGGGTAATCTCAGCTCACACCTTCTCCCAGTAATATAGTGAAACAAAAAGAAAATTAGCATCCTTTTACTGAAAATTCAGTTTTAATGTCCAATATATTTATGTCAATACAGATTTAAAAAGCTGAAACTGCAGATCACAAAATCTTCTTTACAAATCTAAAAATTTTATACCAGTTTGGTATCTAATGCACAATACAAAACTTAAAAATGGGTATTTCAATTTTTGAAGCAAAAGTTGTGTTAATGAAATTAAGATCATACATCAAAAGTCACTATGAGCAAAAGCTACTTAATTTAATAATTAAGCACTTTTGTCATTAATTATCTAAGAGTAATCAAAAGTGATAATTTTTGCCTTTTCATACATAAGGAAGTAATTCGAGGAATAAGGCTGATTGAGGAAAACTACCTCATAGATTCTTTTTCTGGAATAAGCTGATTTGATAAGTATCATTTGGAAGAGCAAATCATTAAAATGTACACATGAGGAAGTGGTAACTGTAAATTGAAGTACAAAAAAGACGTAAGCAAGCAGAAAATATAAGTGGAAATAATCTTTTTTAACAATTGATGAGCTGATAGAAACATCACAGTCCTTTCTCACATTGGCTCTTTTTTTCCTGTATTAGAAAGTAATCTTTGCCTTGTTTTCTGCTTATATTGTTAAAGACAGAAAAGTAGATTTTGCACATTTATCTAACACATGCAAAATGTTTTGTCATGTGCTGAGGGCTTTCTCCAAAGATTAGACTTACTGGCATGAGAGGGTTTTGTTTGACAGAGAACGGAAATTAGAAGAGTTGCAACACCTTCCACACTAGTTTTTGTTAAGCATTAGAAACTGAACATTCCTCAAATTCTGGTAAAAGTAAGTTATTTCCTTTTCCATGCTCCATCTAATACTCCACCCTGATGGACATTGTGCCTACACATTTCCTAAATCATGCAATGCTAAACTAAGTTTTAGAAGGAAAGAGTGCTAGGAGAGGTAGATTGCCCAGCTGAGGGGATTCTAGAAGTAATGAAGCTTTGAGAGTTCAGAGATGGGTATTTTGGTGAAAAGCATTGGGTATAATAACCTTGGCCATTAAAAGATACCTACCTGAGACTGCAGCTAAGGAGGAGAGCAGTGCTGTGTCTCTTTACTCTCCCCGACAACATTTACAAATATCCAGGGCTCCACACCTACTCCCTCTTCTTGCCCTCTGCTCTGGAGTCCATAAAACATAAAAGCATTATTCAGGGCTTTGCACAGACAATGAACCATTCTTGATCTCAGAGTACAGTTATCCCTACTCTTAATAATGTATTTAGGTAATTTCCAGTTTGAAATTAGCTTTTCAGTTCCCCAGTGCTCATCTTCAAATTTCCAAAGTCTTCTGTGGGGGAGTGAATGACAGTTTTGGCCTTATCCCAGCAAATGACAACAGGGAAATATCCAGAAAAATGTCTGGGTGGTAGAAATTATAATTCTTTTCTCTTGTTTTCTTCATTTTATTTATGAAAAAATACAATTCTGAACTCATATCAGAGTTGTTCTTGAGGACTGAATTAAATTGTATAAAACCTATCAAATCAATAGGCTTATGAGATGGTAGTTTAAAATCTATATCTTTTAAGTTTTAACCAGTAGGACTTTTTTTCTTTACTAATTGTTCTTTATAGTGAAACGCTGAGCAATCCTCAAACTCTGCACTGTCCAACTGAGAATTTGTCAGAGTTCATTTACCTCAGTTCTTTGTAACTGCCTGGTTTTCCATAAAATTAAAATTCTCTTGAGTCTGATCATCCTGACTAATAGCAAAAAAATATTTTTGCTATTATGATGCTTATCATAATAGCAAAAATATTACTTAAACATCTCTAGATTTAAGTGAGATTTTCAAGTCAGTCCTTATTCAACTAGATAGTTTTTAAACAAGCTAGGAGAAAATTTTTGGTTGAAGGCTCTTCACTTTGGGAGCAAATCCTTCTGCTGATGCCAAAGATTTATGCAGATCTAGAAGAACTGGGCAGGAAAAAAAGACCATTACAGAACTGATCCCTTCAGAAATTTTGGAGGCTCAAAAATGCCTTTGAAAGTTAGGAATCCAAATTCCATTTAAAAAAATGAATGAACTTCTAAAGCCTAGAGTTTTACTAAATCTTCCTTTAAAAATCAAAGAACAGACACTGAGGTCTTTAGAAAATGTTGCACTTTAAGCCTCTAAACTCATCTGTTCCTAATGACTGTAGTAACTGGGAACACATTAGTGCACCTTCCACACTGAAAATGTTAAGTTAAAAAAGACATTTCTTTTTTAAACCATGAGTTTTAAAGACTGAGAGACAAAGTAATTAGCACAAGGTCACCCTGTACCTGGACTCAGAACCAAAACTGCATCATTCAAGTTCCTAGCTCTCATCTCAGCCAGTAACCTATCCTACATTGTAAAATAAATGTAAACTCCTATTTCCATCCCAATGGAGGCTTTGTATGTATTAAAAGAGACAGGAGTAATCCCTCATCCAACAGATTCCTAACAATTGAAACACTCTTTGCATTAGGGACAGTTCTGGTTTGGGGGGTTTTTTTGGGGGGGGTTGGTGGTTTTTTTTGTTTGTTTTGGTTTTGTTTGTGGTTTTTTCTTTGTTTGCTTTTTGTTGTTGTTTTGTTGTTGTTGGTTGGTTGGGCTTTTGTTTGTTTTTGGTTTTTGGTTTTTTGGGGTTGGTTTTGGGGGTTTTTTGTTAAAGTATGGTATTAGCCATTTCTATTCTATAAAAGCACATGAGTTACAAACATCAGGTTTGTGTCCCACCCTCAAAAAAATCGTGCTTGATAACGCCTTACAACAAGCACAAATGAGTAAGAACCACTTCTTTCTTAGGTACTGAAATCCTCAGATTAATACAAGCTTCCCTCTTTCATCCCCTACATTTAAACCAAAAGCCTTAAAGCTCATGAAGGAAAAATAACATCATAATTTCTGTTTTGATGTTCTTTACTGAGGTGCCAGATGTGACAGTGGATTTGCTGATGTGGACTGAGCTAGGGTTCCTAGAACAGCCATGCCAAATGCTGGAGTCAGATCTGGTCATATTGTTATGAAATCCTGCACCAGGAGCATTTTCTGCTTTCTGTGCCACCCTCAGCACCCTGTTCTCCTGTACACAAAGCTACATGCTTCCATTATGTACAGCCTATTACACATTGCTTGAGAGACCTTCAGTTCTTTACCCATAGCTTGAGTTATGGTTGCTTGCTTTATTTATCCCAAATATTTCTGGTTTGTTTGTTCAAAATCAGGCTGTGGCCAGTTAAGCTGAGTGCTGGAACACACAGCTGGATCACACAGTTTCATAGAAGGTGCCATCTTCACAGAGGTCACCACAGAGCTTTTAAAGGATCTCTAAACCTGGGAAAAAACCACTGTTGAGTTACAGCCTTCAAATCTCTGCAGTCAGATCATGTATCTTTGAGAAATAATCACACATCTCACACTGATCCTTCCCACTGCTGTGGTGCTACAGAATGGATGAAAGAATACCACTGGTTATATTTTTTCTTACTCCAATTTGATGTAAGCACAGAGGTTTGCAATTACAAACCTGAAAATGCCACATGGGAGAAGCATTCTTTCATCCCAGCATAGAGGAATACACATTTCTTTTCTTCAACTGAGTCTACCCTGAAATACAAGGCTTTTCTCAGTCTGTGACAAATTTTAAATCAGTTTTAGAGAATGCTGCATTTAAAACACTGGTACCCATTCCTAGACCTACTGAGGGTAATGTTAAGTATGTTTGAGAGGCCAAATATCATTTCTAGTTGGGTACTTCCCATGTCTGTAATTTCCTCTCATGTGCACTCTTGGATGTATCACTTTCAGGCTTTTCAGGTTCAGTATGTATTTCCAAATACTATCAAGTCACAGTGAAAGTTGCCTAACACACCCTTAGTCTTTTTGAGCTTCAAGTTTCCACTTGTGCAAGAAAATGACACAGACATTTAGTGAACAAAAGCATGAATGTTCACTAAGACTACAGATATTACAAAAATGAACATCTATGCATTTCTTTAATGCACAGGATTTAATTTAGAGGATTTCACTGTATCTTAAATTTATAAGCAGGAAAGGTCACAATGTGTTGTGTAGAGCACTTCTTAACAGAAACTGCAATTTGATAATAGAATCACAGAATGTTAAGGGGTTGGAATGGACCTTAAAAATTATCCAATCCCAACCCCCCTGGTACAGGCAGGGACACCTTCCTTTCAACCAGCTTGCTGAAGGCCTTATCCAACCCTGCTTTTAACAATGCCAAGGCTGGAGCATCCCCCTCCCTGGTGTCACCAAAAACCAGGATATAAACTCTCCAACCACTTTGTTAGGTTAGAAAGCTGACATTCAGTGCTGAGGTACATGGTGGTCACAGATCCCTCTACCAGAATCACCTCTACCCACTTGGACTGGATTTCACAATTACTATGTTGGTTTTATTAGTTTCTTCTTTATCTTGGGATTCCTGCCAAATATCCTTGTTGCCTATAAATTCTGCCTTCTTTGTGTCCATTATCCATGGGCATCCTTGTTCCCAAGCTATGTTAACTTCCTCCCAGCAGGTCTGAGATCTCTGAAGCATGTCAAGCCTTTAACTTTAATTTGTTTTTCTAACATAATGGACATGACTTAGATCTTGCTTGCTAGCTACTATCTGTTTTACAGATTAAATCTCCCTTCTTGCTGATTAGGTTCCAACGTTTCCCTCCACTGCATAGACTCCTTTTGAAAGAAATATAACCTGTTCAGTAACACTGAGCAACTTGTTCCAGTGTCTAAGTACCCACACAGTAAAAAATTTAATCCTAGTATCTAATCTAAATGTCCCTTCTTTCAATTTTGTACCCATTATTCCTTGTCCTATTAAAACATTTTCTGACAAATAGTTCCTCTCCAGCTTCCCTGTAAGCCTGAAACAAATACAAGTAATCCTTTGTTTTCCGCAGGAATTTTAGGGAAAAAAAAGTTTCTTTTCTATTTTTTCCCTCAGTTGATTAAGTAGAATTAATCATATTATTTTTAAGTTTTCATCAAAGTGCACTTGTAGATTTGACTTACCTTACTTGCTCACTTGTGACAGCCTGCATATCTGAGCCTTAAGCCTTTCTCT
The DNA here is from genome assembly GCA_013396995.1 of Dicaeum eximium. Classification (NCBI taxonomy): domain Eukaryota; kingdom Metazoa; phylum Chordata; class Aves; order Passeriformes; family Dicaeidae; genus Dicaeum; species Dicaeum eximium. The sequence continues at coordinate 143,482 of VWZP01010273.1, forward strand.
TTTATTCTGCAAGTCTTCTTCCACTTTTTATCATAATTCATGGTATGATCAGGCCTCCAGTTCCCATCTGGCAGGTAAAAGAAACCCTCTTGTAGGCACTTAGTCTGACCTACTTCAGTGTGTGTAAGTAATGGGGATCTCATGGGTTCCTGATACTTTCACAGCTCATCATTATCCTCCGTTCAGAAAATCCCTCATTGGATTATCACTCCCTACAGCTCTAAAACTGGCCCTGTAAAAAATGCAGGTGAGTGCACTTTGGGAAAAAACTGAAATGCCAAAATATTAAAGGTGTTGTATATACAAATCATTATCACTGCAACAAGTCAAAAGGGACATTTCTGTTTATCTCCTTGCTGCCTTAGAGATAAAAGCTTTCATCCAGGCTGTGAGTGGTCCCAGATGGAAATCTTATGGATGGAAAAGTTGCCTGGATGCATCTACCTGGACCAGATTCCCAGACCCAGCTCTTTTGGCAAGATATGCAGGAACTGTAACAAGGTAAGCATGCCCTTGATCTGCTCCTTTTTATGCCGTCTCTCTTCCTTCAGCTCCAGATGCGTGTCAGCCTCACTGCCTACTGGAAGCAGAGTTGTCTGAACCACTGGCACTGCTTCCCTACAATGACACTTTCCTCTTGCAGAATTACTTCTTCACTCTGCTATCTTGTGTTCAGGTTTATAGAGAGCTATTAGATGCTTCTAGGTGACAAGCAAGATTTACCCATTGAAAGTTACCAAAATAGCTATAACAACTGAGCTTAAACTGCGAACAGGTCAAATTTTCCCAGGCTGCAACAAAATAGGAATGCAAGGTCTGAAAAACCTGCTGATACTTGACATTTTGCCATGCCTACACAGAAGGGCTAATTACTCCATTAAAATGAGTCCTACTTTTCTCAGAAATTAATGGCAGTGTCATGCCAATCCATAAGTTCCCTTGTTTATGTCAGTCACTCTCCTCCCACATTTCAGAGCTAACCTTTACTCTGGTCTTCATCATTATATTAAAATATACTTAACTAACTTTCCAGCAACAGCATTCTACTTTTGACAGGTCATGTAGCAGGTAGGATTCTTCCCCATGTAGTAGGTTCTTCCCTACTCTAAGTTATGCAGAAATTGCTGACTTGTTGTATTTAATACCTAATGAAGATCAATCAAATCTACTCTTGTACCTCTGAGTCAGCAGCAGCAGGAAAGTATTGATGGACTAGCAAGAGCAAAACAAACATAGGCACATCAAGAAGTGTAATCTGAATGAGTCAAAAAAGAAAGAATTAAATAAAAACAATTATAGAATTTACTGCTACCTGCTAGAGGAAAAACAAATCACCACCAGGCTCTGAAACAAGTGTTCATTGAAAATTACTTATCTAGAATTTCTGTCTTTATTGGATGTAATCCAAACACAAAGGAGGTGAAAATTCTTAAGAAGAGCCATTTGAAAGTTGAAAAAGTATTCTATATTTACCTAAATGCTTGTTTACAGCCTTACATTATTGCAGTGGAAATGCTTTACTTTTTCAAATTATGTTCACAATGAATAAAAAAAATAATAATAGCATGAAAGGAGTGTTCCCGTCTTTGGTAGCGGGCACTAATTTGATGAGAACCATCACATATTTCATTATCTTATTCATCATCACCTAAAGGCAATATTGCTCTCTACTAGATTATGTGACACCCATGTTGCACTATATTCCTGTCTCAGAAGGCCACATTGCTGTGGATTCCAAAAGGCACACTGATTAGACATGTCCATAGAGAAGGGAATGATTGAGGTTTTCTGCATTCAGTGTGCCCAAATTGCTCGTGTTTCCTGAAGTTCAAACAACTGGTAACCAGAAGAGAGCCTTGAGGATGCTTTGCACATCCTTCCTCCTTTCTACGTACCTTGTGAACATCTTCTTTGGTTGTGTCAGTGACAGGATGCTTGACTAGACCTGTGACTTAACATAGCATTAGCTCCTGGTGCTCATATATGTCATAGGCACAGTAACAGCTTGTCAGGAGGGACAACGTTTTGTTGGTTTGTGTTGCAAGTTTTATCAAGGAGACAAATTTTTGTATACCTACCTAACTATCTTTCTTAGTGTCATCTATATTCCAGTGATATTAAGCCTGGATTATCTGAGATGTTTTCCTTCTAGAAATTCTGTAGAGCTTCTGTAGAGCTTTTTTGTTTTCTTTTTTTAATTAATTTTTTTTTTCTGAAACAAAAGTTTCTTCAAAAATGAGCTTGAGCAGTCACTGCTGGAATTGTCTTTGAGAAACTGGCAGAGATTAAGGAACCTTTTGTTTGAATATAATTTGTGTCAGAAAGCTTTCTCTTGCTGTAAGGGGAAACTGTTGAACATGTAGGTTTTTGCCAGGTTTTGAGTCTGAGGTTTCTGGAATTATGTAGAATTCTTTTCTTTAGCCCTTAAAAAGAACAAAAAATTTATATTTTCATTATTTGAGTTGTAACTTCAGAAACCTCTTCTACGAAAAATCCCCCTCAAATACTCAGCATTACATATGCATTTTACTGATAATTGTGGTGGTTTTAAAATAAAAGACTTGTTGAATATTTCTGTCTTACTTTTAAGTGCTGCTGACATGAGTGTTATTCAATGCCACACCTTTTCAATGGAGAGCTGTAAGGCTGGTTCTTCAGATCAACATTATTGTATTGTCAGATCAACATTAACCATTTCATGTTTCTAACCCATGTTAAATGGTAGTTTATATCCCATGACAGCTGTAGCAAACACATTAAAAGAAAACAAGAATATTTTGTGTGTAGGCAGATTTTTAGGCCAGCTCAGTCATATTTTAAAACTTGATAGAATTTTTTCAGTAAGCTTCACAGTCTATTTAGGGCTGTTAAAAAGCAATTTCAGAGTATTCCACAAGAAAGAGTGAAGAACTGCCCAGCAGTTTCTACTGGCAGCAGATCAGGAAAGCCTGGAATTTCTTCAGTGAAGTAGTAGGAGAGTGTAAAGGTATGTTAGGTAGGGAGAAATATTTCTTCATTCCTTTTACCACTTAAAAACTAAATATAATAACTTTTGTTTAAATTGCAAAAATTGCATAGGTTCAAGAGGAAATGCTTTAAGTCAGTGAGAATTAAAATGTGCCCCTGGCTTTCTAAAACTTCCTGCTTTTCTACTGCTCAACAACTTTGTTACTGTGAATTGCAGTGTTGATACTCTAGTGATATTGATATTCTATCATATTGCATGATACTGCAAGTAATAGAAACGTAGAGACAACAGTGGTTTGATTTAACACAACAATGAAAGTGGGGCACCCACTGATGCAATTTTCGCCTGGTCAGTAAGAGTTCAATCAAAATACAGTTAAAGACTAATTTTAAAAAAACGTATATGTAGACAATACTTCCATCTGGTGAAGTTAGTAAGGACAATCATATTATGTTATGTTACATAATATTGTCTCTCAAATTTATGTACAGGTGCTACATTGGATATTACGTTATCAGATACTATATCAGCTGGCTTTTGAGTCATGTAGTGACTTTAATAATAAAAGTATATAACAGTCTACATGTTATATTTTAATTTCTTATGTAAATATGTATTGTTATTAACAAAACTTATTGTAGCAGAGGACAAGTGCTCTAATTTACATTTATATCCAGTCTCTGAGAAAAAGAATTTTTAAATCAACCATATTTATGATAGAGCAATATAATAATGCTGCATCTAATTGGAGTTTCACTAATGGTCTCATTAAATTACTTGCATTCACAATGTCCAATTTACAGCATTCATAATCTCTCATCTCATCTTGTTCAGCAGATATTTGTGAATTTTATTCTAGTTAAAAGTTATTTATGTAAATGCTAAAAAAAACAAACAAAAAAGTTTCTAGTGATTATTTTAGTCTTGTTCTACTTAAAAATTATTTTCTTGCAGAACCATTAAATTGGATAGTTTCTTTTCTCTTTTCACATATGATCACTGATACTAACAACTGCACAAGCGATGCACTCAATAGACTGTGATCAACACTGCAATCTTTAACATTGCCATTTGTTAATTAACATTATTTTGCTTTTGTTCCAACAGAGAAGAGGAATTTATTTCTAGATCTTAAAATAGAGAGCTTGAAGAAACTTTTCATTGTGATATGGGTTTGAAAACCAACATCAATTTCTTATCAGAAACACACTGAAGAAAATGGCCGCTAAAAACAAGCAGCCTTTCTTACTCAAACATTGCATATAAAGGGAACAAGGAGTTGTAGAATCCCACAATGATGACCTTTCAGTAGTATAAGCCTCTCTAAGGGTATGAAGTCATGCATCAAGGTTATAGAAGTCATCAGGTTTCTCTGACTTGACCACAGCCTAGAGCAAACATCTGTGCCAGTGACTGGACTATACCAGCAGAAAAAAATTCACTTCCTTGGATTGTGACTCACCAAAGGTTTGTCTACAATGCTCTGGCTTTCTTTCCTGCCTACAGACCTTACAGTACCATGGTAGGACCTTCTGCAGGGATTGGCAGAGTATTACTGATTGGATCTTTTAGTTGTGGCTTTAGTTGCCATAGACACAGTCTTCTGGATGCATTTAAAGAAAAACATACAAAGTGATATCTAGTTCATTTTCTATCTAAGTCATGCTTGATGTTTCTTTGAAGAAAGGATATTTTACTTTCAGAGATGTTCCTGTGAAGAGCACTTCATGAAGGAGCCTCTTTTATGTTTTGTTCAATGTTGTTCACTAGCTTCAAATCAATCAAGTGGCTCATCAAAAAAATCCCACGGGAGTGGAAGAAGTTATTTGTTCCTGACCTAGTAGATGGCAAATGTGGGAATCTAACTAAATTGTTTCATTGTTCCAGGGAATTATGGAATGGATGAGTCATTAAGATCAGGAAGCTGGAGCAAGAAATGTTTAAGGGGAGAAAAAGCTTTTTACTCATCACTGAAAACGTCTCTCATGATATAAACTGCACAATGAAAATCTCTTACCAATTTTCTTATTAGTAAATATAGTAGACAAAATTAGTCTGGCTGCATGTTCAGCCTTTTGGAGTCAGGCTTTGTAGACATCCTGAAGACAGCTTTAAAAAGCTCAGAATCTATCGCATCCTCTAAGCTTGCCAATAATGCCAAGCACATATGTTGATGATGGCAGTACAAAAAACCCAACAACTGGTCTGTTCCATAACATGCTGTGGAATGATCATGCCTTTACTGTCAAACATATGATATATTGTTCTAACTGAATATTTCGGAAGCTTAAGCTGGCACCTGAAATGTTGTGTTAGGTAAATGTTGTGAGCTTTGCTGATTCTCATTCTGATCTGTAAAATTTCTTATATCCCTCAAGTTTACCATATCAGTTTATCTAATAAATGTCATGTTTTGTATTGTAATCCAGCAATGAACAATTTATATATTATATATTTATAGTTGTGTAGTTTTTATCAGGATTGATCCCACTGTCCTTTCTGAAGCAAAGCTATAGTGTTTTGCAGTATCATTTTCTCCAGGGTGAACAGAATATTTAACATTGTAATTGTAACTACACTGTAAATGTAACTACAAGACCAAAAGCATTACCACACAGTATAAGGATACAGCGGTCATCAGGGCCAGTTACCATCTTTCAGCAGGTGTTCGTTTCTATTCTAGTGAGCTTTTCTCTCTTGAGCATTTTTGTACAGTAGCTCAATAAGGGCAGACTTTCTAATGGTTCACACTGTGCTACTCATCCAGCATTCAAGAGAGACCCTTAGTATTCAATCATGTTAATTCCTGCTCCCTCACAATTTCTTTTATGTTAAGCTGATATAAAGTTGATATTCTACCTGTATGCTAATACAGCTCCTTATCCTTGAAATTTTTTAACTTGTTTAATGCCTTTCTCATGTTTGAAGATAATTAATTTCTCTCCGAATTAAAAAAAATCTAAGAAATGAAACAAGCTTACAGACTTTACCTTTGAGTTCTGATTCATTTCCCCTTTTATTCCTTTTTTTTTTTTCTTTTTCTTTTTAATGACCCTTTCAGCAATATGGTAATATCCCCAGGAGGGTATTTTGACTTTATAATCCTTTTCATACTCACATTCTTTTTGTAACTACTGGACTAGTTCAGGTAACAGATTTTTTATTATTATTAAAAAGTAGACTCAAAGAATCTCAAAATCCTTATCATCTAAGTTTATCTTCATCAAAAGGCATACATCAAACCTGTTCAATGTATCTTTTGAATTGCCTCTACTTTTATATTTACCAGTTATTGTCCTTAGAGTTACATCCTCTGCCTGTTTTCATTAGGAAGAAAAGTATGAGCAGTATGATAATCTAGTCCAGCCCAAACATTTAGGGACATGACATCACACTTTTTTTGGAGGGTGACATTTTGGGTAGTAATCCCAATTTACTATGCCTTTTATATACATTGCTGTCTTTCATTCCTCCCACATTTGGAGAATAAATAGGACAGATAAAATGGACTGTAACAAGTACACTAGAGATCTACTTGAAACTTTTTTTCCCTAACACAAAGGTAAAAGGAAAGTCTCTATGACCTTCTGGAAACAGGAGTTTGTGATATTTAGAAGTGTTGTCTGTAACAATGCTGTTTATAAAATTGAGAAAAAATGAGCATCAATTAACAGCGGTAACTGCTCAGTTTGTTTCTCACAAGTCTCACTAAAGTTATTACAAAATGCCTCAAGTTTCTTTAATCATTCACTGAAAAGTAAATATGACATTTTGGTTTTTTATTTTTTAAATCTAAGCATGCCCTACACTTCTTTGGAAGTGAGTCAAAGCAGAAGCATAACTTTGTATTTTTAAGAAATACTCCACAAAATAAATTTTAAATCTAATCCATTTACATATTTTCTAAGTATCTCAGTCTTTTTGGTTCCTGCATGAAAACATTCTTTTCTGTATCAGAACACATTTTTAAAAATTACTTCAATACACATTGTCACATAACATTATTCTTATATTTCATCAATAACCATTATTTTTGACCAATATTTCAACTAAGAAAAAAAAAAATCTATTTTTTCACAAATAAGCAAGATAGCAAAATAGTTGCAAACTTTTTGGGTAACAATTCCCTACAAACGGGCAGTTTGCTAGTTTAAGCCTCACTCCTCACTAGTATTTTACTATTATGCCTGACACACATAGGCTGGTACAGCTTAATAGGTGTACTTAATCCTCATTCCTTATCTGGGTTCAGCAAACTTCACATGAGACGTTTATTTCAGAAATGGAGACACTATCAGGAGACTACTGGGGCAACTCCTGGTATAAACACAGGCTGAGGGATGAGCAGATCCAGAGCAGCCCTGCTGAGAAGGATTTGGGGTTGCTGGTGGGTGAGAGGCTGGACATGACCCAGCCATGGGCACTCCCAGCCCAGAAATCCAAACATGTCCTGGGCTGCATCCAGAGCACCGTGGGCAGCAGGGGAGGGAGGGGATTCTGCCCCTCTGCTCTGCTCTGCTCTGCTGAGACCCCACCTGCAGGGCTGCATCAGCTCTGGGCTCCCAGCACAGCAGGGACATGGACATATTGGAGTGAGTCCAAAGGAGGCCACCAAGCTGATTAGAGGGATGGAGCACCCTTCCTATGAAGAAAGGCTGAGAGAATTGGGGTTGTTCTGCCTGGAAAAGAGAAGGCTTATGAGTAAGCTATCCAGCACGAAAAGGGAGCCCAAAAGAAAGATGGAGAGAAACTATTTACAAGAGCGTATAGTGACAGAAAAAGGAATGGATTCATTTCAAACTGAGTGTAGGTTTGGATTATATATTAGGAAGAAATTCTTTATGGTGACGGTGGTGTGGCACTGCAGCAGGTTGCCCAGAGAATCTGTGGATGCCCCCTCTCTGGAAATGTCGAAAGCCATGTTCAATGGAGCTCTGAGCAACCTGGTGTAGTGAAAGGTGTCCCTGGCCATGGCAGGGGCGTTGACTTGTAACTAGATGGTTTTTAATGTCCATTGTAACACAGGCCATTCTATAATAGATTCTATTCTATGAATATGTGCATGCCTTGACTCATAGTGATCAGATGAAGTAACATATGTTGTTAGATCTTATTCTTATAGATCTTATTCTTGTAGATCTTATTTTGTTCTGTCTTACACGTCTATTGATTTACTCTAAAGGTCAATGGAAAGCTTGCCCTGAATATACTTCTTTTACTTGGCAAGGGTCTCCATAGAAAGTAGTTCCTAGACATGATTAGAGCTCTGTGAATAGGAAATTTCTTCTGAGCTCATTAGTCTTTTATAAAAGTGGGAGAGAGAATGGGTTGTAGTGTCTCAGCTTTGCTGAGAGGAAGCAGAATGAACTCTTTCTTTTTGATGCTAGCTAGTGACATCAAGTAGTTTCACGTGGCCTCCACTTTGGAAGTATAATTCAGCACAGCATAATTATATCTCAACATTTAAATTTAACTTACAGCTAGAGTGCCTAATATACCCAGAGTTCACACTCTAATGTATAGCTCTTTTTCTAATCTTACTGCTCTTTTTCTATAGCATGAATTAATGTGCCATGAGTCAACAGTCATTGTAATATTCAAGGGGAGAAAACGTACTTAAATCCATTCTGTCTTTCTTTCCAACCCATTTATTACACATTGAACCCTGAAGATGTTTTTAATTAGTTGATAAGAATGGCAAATAATAAACTTCATGAACATTTCATTACAGTGTGTTGGAGTATTAATTGTTGCCAATTCATCAACCCTAAAGCACATTAGTTCTCAAAAGATTTATTTTTTCTGTTCTATATTTATGAGTACAATCTGATCTTCAAAATATTAGTAAACAAAAAAATATTTTGAATATAAATTTCAGCACGGGTATTCTCCTATCTGAAGCTGACTTTAAATGCTATCCTAGGAAATAGGGCTCCATCCTCAGCCCAGTTCTTTTCAACATGTTCATTAATGACTTGTACGCCCAGTTCTTTTCAACATGTTCATTAATGACTTGTAATGAACAAGTACTAAGTTTGCAAAGGACAACAAATTGTGCAGAGCTGCCAACTCCACTGACTGCAGAGAAGCCCCACAGAGAGACCCTGACAAATAAGAGATGGGCAATCATCAACTGTATGAAGTTTAACAAAGGCAAGTGCTGGATTCTACCCTTGGGATGGGGCAACCCTGGATGTATGGACAGACTGGGGAAAAAGAGGCTGGAAAGCAGTGCCACAGAAAGGGACCTGGGGGTCCTGGTCAGTGGAAAGGTGATCATGAACCAGCAGTGCCCTGGCAGCCAGGAGGGCCAACCCTGTCCTGGGGGGCATCAGGCACAGCATTGTCAACTGGGCAAGGGAGGGGATTGTCCCCTCTGCTCTGCTCTGGTGCAGCTTCATCTTGAATATTGTGTGCAGTTTTGGGCACCACAGAGTAAGAAGGATCTAAAGCTGTCAGAGAGTGGCCAAAGGTGAGCAACAAAGATGGTGAAGGGCCTTGAGGGGAAGCTGTGCTGAGGTCACTTGGTCTCTTCATCCTGAAGGAGACTGAGGGGAGACCCCATTGGAGTCTGCAGCTTCCTTGTGAGGGGAAGGGGAGGGGCAGGTACTGATCTCTTCGCTCTCATGACCAGTGACAGGACTGACAGGAACTAGAGGAAACTGCATGAAGCTGAGTCAGAGGAGGTTTACGTTGGATGTCAGGAAAAGGTTCCTCACCCAGAGGGTGGTTGGGCACTGGAAAAGGCTTCCCAGAAAAGTGGTCACAGCACCAACCCTGACAGAATTCAAGAAGCATTTGGTGATCCTTGGGGATGGTGCTGTACAGAGGGGAAAAAGGGGTGGAGAGAAACAAAAATTGATTGTGCCTTTGCTGCTCTTGGCCTTGGCAATAACAGCACATTCACATATTAATAAACCAGTATTAAACAAATGTATTTTGTCTCTGAGATAGAACTGTTTTAAACTCCAGGAGTTCAAATAGGAAAACTGATAATGCAATACAATATATAGCACAATGCTCTAAGATACATGGTGTGACTCTAGGGGTATCCTGTGCAGGGCCAGGATTTGGTCTCAGTTTTGATGGGTTCCTTCGAATTTAGTATATTCTATGATTCCTTGCAATATTTTGTTCATTGGTAATCAAGTAAAATTATATCCACATGGTTTAGCTTGCTCTTGACCTTATTCGTTACTATACTAGTAATCCCTTGAGTTAACATTTTCTTCCTTATCTGGTTCATTTACCAATGCTATAGATTGAGCACAGTGCTTGTGCTCACTTTGTGATGAGAATCTAGCACCAGCCTGAAAAGAGAGTCTCAGTGACATTTATGGAAAGAATTAATAATAGGTGTAAATGGATAGCACAACCTAAATACTGCCTAGAACAAATTATGAAATATGGTAATTCAAGAAAAATAGATTGTTGAAGGAAGCATTTTCTTTAAGTTGAATCATTCAGTGTACAAGGGAAATTTGTGTATATATATATATATATATATATAATCCAGTTTATAAAACATACTCCAGTTCACTTTGGGTTACAACCCAGGCCACAATCAGTGGCATTATATCCTCTTGACAGCAAAGCAGAGGACAAGTTCAACAGAGACAATAATGTTCTTCAGCTATTGTTCATGTCGTGTCAAGAGGAAAGAGGGACTCTTTGCAGTTTGTTTCATACACACAGGATGTAACAAGAGAGTTTTCTAGAAAATAAGTCAGTTGTCTTATTCTTTGGAATTCCTACTTTTTCAACAGTTTATGCTCTTGCACAGCACGTGTGCAGTGCCAAGGTCAGTTATCCCCTATAATGACAAGTTATAGGCACTCAGCTTAGATATTAAAGAAAAAATAGTCAGTTTTATGCTAATGGGAATTGCAGATATTGTGCAGCTCATAATAGTGTTGCAAATTAAAGCAAAAAAAGGCTGAAAAAAAGATCTTTTAAAATAAGCATCCTAAGCTGATAGCTCCTGGATATACTGGTTCTTTATCTCCATTCAGTTACCTCTCTGGTGAACTCAATAAATTCTGTGACAAAACTGGTTGTTATTTTGCGTTTGTTTTACTGGGAAGCAACATTTCTTACCCTATTGGCTGTCACAGACTTTTGACAGGACATCTGCTGTCAAATGGGAAAATAATACTTGTCAGCAGTAAATTAGAAAGCATGTGAACTTGCAACCTGGCATGTGAAACAGCATTTACCCCTTTCTACAAAGCTGTGAGTGCTCGTCCTGGGAGTGCAGTAAGATTAAAGTAGCAAGGGCAGAGAGAGCAACACTCTAAGGCTGACTATACAAAATTTGAAGAATACTTTTTTAAAGAGAAGAGGTTGTCTGTTTTACAGAATGAAGGATGATATTCCAAAATGCAGAAAAAATCTAAGTTATTGTAAATGGTGATTCTGAAATGTTGGAGAAGCTGAAAGGGTATGATCTACCACTTTAGTTAGGTTAAACCTGGAATACACCATTCACCTACAGGCTACCTCCCAAAGTAATCTACATGTAATGTGCTGTCCCAAAGTAATCTAGATGGGCTGTGCTGTATTCAGCTGGTTTGTGATCTGGATGGGGACTGACCTTGTAGCATGTGCTTATCTCTATCTGTAAATCTTGATGCAATCAGAAATATTTTCTTTGGACATAGAGCCAAACTATACAGAGCAATGAGGTGGCACTTGGCAAAAAGCAGACTGTACAAAAACTGCACTTCTAGAGAGTCAAGGAGTTAGAATGTTGCTCTATATCTCTGAAGGCCTGAAATCTATGGCTGGCAATAGTTAAACATGTCAAAAGTCTGGACCATTACAAAATGGGGTGACAATCTCTGTCACACTGTCCAAAATAGTTTTTAATTGCAACAGTGGTTTTACTTGGCAGAGAAGAAGTTTCGATTATCTTACCATTGACACTGACATTTCCATGCTTTCTAAATGTGCAAAAAATATTACTCTTACCAAAAATATAATGATTTTGAAAATATTTTAATTTATTTTTCCTTTCTTTTTTTTCTAAAACTTTCAAATAAATTGTTGCTTGTACAATCACTTATTTCAAAATGTGGGTTTTGGGCCATGGGACATTACAGAAAAGAAGGAAGACAGAAACCAACTCTTACCATGATTTTATTTGTGCTCCAGGGGATGTTGAATGACAGTCTTTAAAGGAACAGACTGATTTTTTTTTTTTCTGCTTGGACATGTATATACGCTTATAGAAAACTCAGCTCTGAATTATCTTTTTATTTTTCTTTGTAGTGTTTTCAAACCATTCACACTGTGCATAAGATCCAGAACAGCTGCTTTGTCACCCCAGCCTAGACTGTGCTGTGTTCTTCCCAGATGGTTTATCAGTTCAGATTTTATAATGGCAAAAACTTTCTATCTTCTAACTAGATCTTTGTGATGCTTCTTAAAGCAGCAGGAAAAGTTAGCGACACAAATATTTGCTGTCCTGTTATATGAAGACCATTACCACATTTTTCCATAAGACAACAGTACTTTCACAACAAGGTAATTTTCTTGAAGTTTATTCACCAAGGAACTGGGTTACTGCCTAACAAAGCAACGTTTTGCTGAATAAACATGGTGCTTCCAAAATAACTTTCAGATAGTCATTGCAATAGCTACATTTCAAATATAACCAATCTCTTTTTGATAGGCTTGCTGTTTTAACTGCTTATACAGCTGCTATTAATGCTACATCTACCCTTGAAATACCTTTCTAACATAATGCAATTTTTAAATGTTTGCACTCTCATGATCTTCCTTGAGTGAATGGTATTTGCAACCCAGCTCTATGCCTCAGTCCTCTTTGTCTTTGAAGTCATGTGCTTTTCAATTACATCAGTGAAAGAGGCTGGGAGCAGAAAGGTCTGATGACTTCTTGCCCCTCTTTCCTTTAGCAGTGCAAGTAGAAACACTGCTGAAGTTATTCTCCCTGTTGTGCTGTCACAAAATGAAAATACAAAGAGTAATAAAAAAGTTACCAAGTGTTCTTCCTTCTCTAATCTCATTCATATGCCACTATAAGGGCAGGTCATGGTCTCTTCAGTTCTAGAGAACTCCTGACCATAATTTATCATATCTGAAAGTATTGTTTCATATTAAGCCCACAGAGGCTGTTCATAGGCTTCTCTATCTCTACATGTCAGTCTAAGCATAGCTTTTGTTTCTGTTAGCAATTTCCCTGGCAAGCTATATAAAAAAAAATTTACTAAGAGAATACTTTCTTCTGAGTAATTCTAACTAATATACAAAATAACTAGTAACAAATGATAAAAACACAAGTATCTTTGCACACAGCTGTTTGGACTAAGAGATATTTCAAAGTCATCAGAATCAGTGCCCAGAAAATGTTCTTTTATGTTTGAATGAAAAATTAGTTATAACAATGGCTGGCATTTTAAGACAGCCATAATCCTTCTAGCTTGTGCACAAGCCATTTAATGACTCCCACATATCTTCCTTTCTGCTAACATCATATAAGTTCAATTATATCAACATAATAATGTGTTTTTCACTATATTTTCTAAACAGTTCTTATGATAAAAATCTGTCACAGATTACTCAGAAGAGAGTGAACAGGAATGTCTCAGTGCACTATCTCATCTGCATAACTGTAGATAGATTACATATTAACAAGGTCCTTGAAGGCTGGGATAATGATTTTGCATACTAAACAAAAATGCCTTGTGTACACTGCTATTCTGTTCTCATTAGCTATGTAATAAACTAAGTGTGATCTAACGTAGGTAAAGCTTCTTTAACTTAAAAGACTACTGAGAAAATAAAAATAAATAGAATCTCCAGTTTAACTGATTATTTTGCATGAAGGTCATTTTACTGAATACAGAAGGTCACACACCTCAAATGAGGTATGAATTCTTCCACCAAAGAGACTAACAATCATTTACCAATCTTGCTGGTTAATAAGCAGATTTCTTAGGGAGAAGTAGTATAGTTTATTGGACAAATTGGAATAGATGGAGAAAAGGAAGGAATTCTTAGTAGATGTCTAAAATATACTCAATTCCAAATAAAGTACATTGGAACAAACACCTTCAATTCCATTTCATTAAGTAAACAGATACTTCAGAAAATAGGATATTTAACAGAGGAGAATAGTGGCAAGAGATGATAAAACCCCTGACATTGTGAGAAAGAGGTAGAAAAAGGCAGTTATTCACTCTGAGACCTAAGTATTTTATGGCCTTTTTTCCTCAAAAAAATCTATTTCCCCATCATTTTATTAAAGATATTATCTCCCTCTGGAAATTTACATCACTTATATCCCTAGACTATTACAGGTCCAACAGCACTGCACTTCTGATTGATGGCTTAGTACACAGAAGACATATCTGTCATTTGCTCTTTGGCAGATATTAAAAACCAGCAAAACCATAGAAATATCCTCCTGAAGGTGGGCACCAGATAAAACCTAATATAAATCAGAGTTCAGAACCTGAGATATTCCCAAGCATTACAACTTCCTGCTGGAATAATCATACTCTCCTTCAGCTTCAGGGAAAATAAAACATGCCCAGATATTAAACCGGGAGTTATTATCTCAGGACAAAATATGCTAAGTAGAAGTTTTGGCATACATTGTATGACTATCTGAAATTAGTCCCTAAGGAAATGAATCAGTAAAGAAATTCATTACCTAAGATATCTTGGACACATTCCTATATTTGATGTCTGGTTATTCTTCGATCTAAACAATTGCTAGTTAGTGCTATGAGACCTTTCCCTCTTACTTCACCCTTACAAATTGCCTTTCATTGGCACAACTTTCTGTTCATCTGAAGACTTACAGAAGATTATCAGTCTATTAAAAGTAGCATGCTTTATTTTTTTAGTACATATTTTAAAACAGAGCTTCTATAATGAAAGTTCAATGGGTTTTTTAAGCCTTCAGAGACATTCATTGCAGACTTGATGCTTCGCTCATTCAAGTCAGCAAGTTTCTATTGATTTTGTTACAGCCCAAGAATAATATGCTAACTCACTATCTGCATCTCCAGTATTGGTATAGATTTTGAATATGATATTAGCAGCAGAGAAAAAAGAATGATCTACTAATGCAAGACATTTATGTTACATTCCTATTAGGTTACATTCCTATTTCCATTTTTCCCACTGAAGACCATACCAAAAATTTATTCAGGGGTCTTAAATATAAGTTACAGTCTCTCTTATTCATGGCCCTTGGACGCTATGCAAACACACATGAATAAGAAGACAGAACAATATGGAGAATAGAAGGATTTAAGTAAGCACTCCAAATAACTAAACAGAAAAACAACCATGCTAAGATATTCCAGGACCAGATGCAATATCACATTGCTTTGCTAGATGCAATATTAGAAGCCATAGAACTCTATCCAGTTTACCCCTCTACTGTGACAAAAGCACATTATTCAAAAGGTATTCAGCTTTGGCTTCCTGAGACTCTCCCCATCCCTCAGTGCTTGGTTATAAAGGCAATTTAAATTTCCCAGAAGCAGGCAAGCAAACAAGAACAGGAAGAACAAAAACACATTAAATATTATTGGGGTTTATTTTATCCTAACACACATATATGCCTCATTATGAGTATCACACTCTCTATTTAAACTTTCAAAAGCTTCAGACTCTGCCATGAAGCAGCTGAGCTCTACAGAAACCAGATGAATACTGGAATTCCTTTCAGCTGGTATTGATTCTGCAGATTATTCCAGAGTAGTGATATCTGATACAGTCAATCAGTCAAGCGGCTGGAACAATCTGCTCCACTCCGTCAGTGCCATATTTTGTCTATTCCACTGTCATCAGTGAGGCATTTGTTGCCTTCTCGGTGTAGCCCAAAATTATAATGACTATCATGATTAATTTTAAAAATACTTACCATATTTTGCACAGTTTGAGTGCATATGTCGATCCTGAATGTGCAATAATATGTTAGACATCATCTATATGACGAGTTTATGATAAGCTAGAAGGCAGTTTTACTTCATTCGTTTTCCATGCAGATTCATACAAATTTTAAACTGCACACAAACATATATGGATATTTCTAAATAGAAAACATTTAGCAAACACAGCAAAAAGGTCAGATGAAATCTTTATATTCCTAGACATTTCTGTACTGTGGTCAAATTCAGAACTAGAGATGATTTAAGGTATTGTCTATCTCTATCCAACATACACTGTTGAGAGGAATATAATCCTTTTCACATCCTGCCCTTATGATGGTACTCAGATTTTTTTTTATAAAGTTGGTAAAGAAATAGTAAAGAAATGAAGATTAGATATTTGATGAATAACCTAGCTCAGTAAGAAACTTTTTACTCTGAAGAAGTAAGAGCAGCTGAAGCAAGATTTTAATTTCAAAAGATAATGTCTCCCAAATACTTTGACTTGTAAAAAAGTGACCATCAAATAACCTATTTGGATAACATAGAAGAGCAGGTGATACTGCATAGTTATGTTCATAATCTTGTGTTTATAAAATAATTTCATGCAGTTTAAGGAATAATATCAGTGGCAATGCAGACACCTATCCTTGTGATTTCAAAAATGAGCTTCCATCCATACAGCTGTCACAGAAAAGGCATGCAATGTGAATAGCAATGCTATAATAAAAATCCAGGGACCTTTCCTTTCCAATTGCTAGATAAAAGTAACTACTCTAATTTGGTTCATAGTTCATATATTAAAAATTAAAATACTAAAATAGAATATTTTATCTATTGACATATAATGTAGAATTAACTCACTGAATGTCCTGTCATTCTAGAATTATTAGATATATCTTTATTAATAAACAATTATTAAACAGAATAGGATTTAAACCAATGTTTTAAATGAGTTAGTGAATAGACTGAATGCTTTTCTAAGGTAAAGTCTTCCAGCGGCTGATAGGAGCAAATTCACCTGTCAATTTAATTTTTTATAAATCTGACATCAATCCTATATGATATATTCCAGCATTATTAGCTGCAGCTTTGCTGATTAGAAATTACTGTCTACTATTTCCATAAATTACACATCATTAACAGTGACAGGCAGGCAAAAGGAGCTGCTCTATTAAAGCACAGGTCTCACACAGGTCTTGTGCTATAAACCAGTGAGGAGCTTTATTTGTAGGAAGCTGTATGGCCTTTGATCCCTCTGACATTAAGAGTTTAAATAAATTATAATTCATAATTATCACATCCAAATTTTCAGGAGAGGTGCTAAGGTGAGTGTAATTTAGAGATGCACTACACTATTAAATAGAAGAAAAAAAAAAAGGCATTTGTAATGTATGCCTAAAAACATCATTTCACCCATCCAAGAAACGCTATCAATAACCTTGGATCCTGTGAGGATAACAGAAGCAAGTCCTATATTTCACATCAAATAAACCATTTTTATTTCATTTTAAATGAAGTAGACAAAGTTAATGCTTTTCATATGGATGAATAAGAATGTAAGAATAATACACGTAAAAAGATGATTAAAAAATAATTACAATTTTAATTAATTGTAGGAGAGAGCTGAATAGAATAATAGTGGTTTATGGTACTGAAAAAAGCATATGGATGAGAAATGGCTGGATTGAACCATACCTACAGGTAAATTTTTCTATTCAATTAAAAAATATTGTAGGGACTTAGGGAGTTTATGTGGGGGGAAATAAAGTTGTTTTCACCAATAAAACACACTCAATAGTTTTATACCTCAGAGTAAAGTTTGGTAAATATACAAAAATTTGCATTGCCTGAAACATTTTCTCTATGGAATTAATTTTCTCTATAGACCTTTTTTCTATTTCTTTTTTGTTGATGTGTCTCTGAGATACATAAAACTGTTCTGAAAAATATTTTCTGGTGTTTATGTGTTACATGGTCTTTCTGACCTTTGTCTAAAGCATAAACAGAACAGTTCAGCATTCTGCCCCATCAGCCAATTTTCTGAATTACAAGTAGCTTTTTATTGAGTTGTGACTCTTGAGGACTCAAGTACATTGTGATAAATGTTAAAAGTTATTTCTTATCAGGACATTAATGTGTGTGGTCATTGGTCTCTTTGGACATTACATCTTAATAAAAAGCAATTTACTTAAATTACTTTACTCACTACTTGTATTAATATTGCAAAATTACAAGCAGGAAAAGGGAAAGCTTTTAACTCTGCTTTGGAGGAAGTAAAATTAAACTTGTCCACTTAGGATCTAGAGTAATTGATTGACTCACATAAAACCTTACTAGACTAACTGCAACACTAAGGAAAGCTGGCCAATTACAGTTTTTCACATTTTTCAAAGATGCCAGCTAAACTTTAAAAGGAGGAATATGTGATAACGAATCATTACAATACCATGGCAAATTAGATATAGATAATACATTGTTATGCCCTGTGCTAGCAAAGAGATATCTGTCTAACATTCACCATTTCCACACTGGTGTTATTTCAGGGAAAAAGTCATTCTTCTCAAACAAGTACCAAAATTAATTTTAACATAATTCTCACTTCTCAAAAAATCATGAAAGAATTTTGTAGATTTTATCAGTGACTAAACATCTTTCAAAGGGGTCTGTCTGGATCAATAACAATTAAGAGCTTGTCAGAATAGCAGGCTGCTATTTTTCACGTAAACAACTTTTATTTTGTTCTCTTTGAAACAAAAAACACAGTTTTACTCAACGTTGTATTTGAAGATTTCAACTGATTACATTTTAACAATTGAAAGTAAATAACTAAATGTGAGGCAAAACTTTTAATACCTTTTGGAACACCTCAATTGGGGTTTTTTACTCTCAATTTACTTTTTATATAGATTTTATACAAGAAATTATTTCCATATCTTGAAAACTTTTAGTCAGAAATAGTGTTCCAGCCTGACCACCTACTCTTTGCTCTAGGTAATTATTCTATGCCAACATTACTGGCACAAACTGAAATAACACTGATATATTTTACATCCACTGAAAGAGTGGGTATCTTCTAGAAAAGTTCAATAGCACTTTAAATTAGAAAAATTTAATTTCACAGTATTTTGTTCCAATATGGTAAGATGATACAGGATTAGGTTTACTATAGATTTCTGTATATATGGTGCCTGCAAAAGTTAGGATGAAAATTGATCTTCTCCCTTAATAATTCAAAAGTCCATACAAAAACTTGTTTCAGTCACAAGCTCTACAGTAGAACATTCAAAAAACAGCAACGTGGATAGGAAAATGTATCTGATCTTGTATAAATACATAGATCAGAATTATTCTGATCAGAAATCTTATGGAACACCAAAAAAATCTTATTTTTAAAGAGTTCAGTCCATAAGGAAATAAAAAATCAGAAAACTGTGATTGTGATGAAGGCAGATTTCTGTGAAGGCATCACAAACACATTTCCTTCACTGTGAAGGATTTAATGGTTTCCTGTGATACAGTCAAATGTTGGGACAGCATTATCCAGCATATCTCACAGGCAATTTTTCTGACTTGATGGGATATCTCAGAATACAGTTTTGCTGCTATAATTTTGCAATACTGGATACTAAAAACTACTATTTTTTTACAAGCCACAATAGCTGCTTTCAATGCAATACCACATAACTGACCTTAATTATATGAACTAGCATGAACACAGAAAATGTAGGTGTTTACTTGACTCTGGAGAGTGATAAACTAACAATTAATTTTTAATTATCTCCTGTCATGCTGTGTGTGACTCAAAATAATGCATATAGTGCACTAAATACCTTGTGAACTACGCTGGCTAGATCTGACCTTAACTTGTAATGAAACTCTGATCAATATATGGCACTACAGGTAGACAAGTGCAACAGAATATTCATCCATATTCTACTAAAAGAACTCTTGAATTTCTTAATATTTCTTCTCAATGTGGAATCTTTACAACTATTGGATCTATAAATTTACGGAGCTGAAATAAATGCTATTAAAGTAACAATTTGAACAGCCATGATTAATGGCATGGCCAGGAAATGCAAGTCAGAAGTAGTAGATAAACAATTAGAGTAATTTTTTTTGTAACAAAGCTAAACTTTAATAGTCAGCAACGTAGTTTAATTTTCAATTACCTTGGCTATTTACAGCTGTCACTGAAGACCCTTTTTTAGACAGGTAGCAAAGGTACAAACTAACTTTTATATGCTTACACAATATTTAAGACCTTTCAAAAATCTAGTCATAATTGCACTGTTACCCTCAGTGGGGAGGCTTCACCTCATACAAGGTGAGAGGAAGCAAATTCTGTAACACTGATGCAAAGGTAACTGAAATCAATAAAATCTGCCCATTAATGATCATGAGCTTGATCTGATTCTGTAATACCAGGCACTTTCTGTAGGTCACCATTTGCACGTTTCTAAAACTTGTACAAATAAGAATGGTAGCTTTTCCTGTTTGGTTAGACTGCTTAAGGTCAAAGGAAATGCAAATTATTGCTGCTCTGAGGCATCTGATATTATCATGATTAGGGAAGTAACAACAGAATTGTGTTCAATTTTCATCAGATTTCATAATTTCCGTCAAACCCATAATTCTATATATAGTCTTAGTAAGAAATAATTAAGATAGAAGAGTTAGACAGAACAATTAAGGCAGGCAACTTTTGTGTGATTACTTCCACAGTTCCAGTGAAGGACTTCCTCTTTGTACTCAGGATATTTCATGCTGATAATTCTTTTTGAGAAAGGCCAGCATATATAATGCTGAAAACATCTCTATAACAAGTATGTAATAGCACTAAAATCGTTAAAATTGCTGAAAGTAAAAAATTTAATTTGTCTGTGAGGAACACCACAATAAATTCCTATTGTTTTTCACCTAAGGTCTCAAAGCCATATATGTGCTTATTCTCATTTTTTTTTCTTTTTCTTAGCACATATATTTCAATTATTAAATTAAATTTCTTTATTTTATATGATCAAAACTCCTATTCAGCTACTCTTGTTTGTGGCTGGAGTACTTTAAGACTTTCAGAGCAATTCAAGATGTTTGCAGCTAGGTTGCTGTCTCAAACTGGATTTTGCCAACTGTCAGCTGCTTGTAGAAAATGTGTGCCATTCTTTCAGTTTCTTTTGATGTGAAGAAGAATAGGTTCCTTTAAATTTGCCATGACTTAAGGAAGGCTACTTTATTCTTCATAAAAATTGAAATAGAACATTCTTTTATTAGGAAAATATACCTTAGCATAGAATGCAAAAATCTCCCCCTAAAAGACTTGCCTTAACCAAATAAAATATAATGAAAAATACCTATTTTAACACATCCTTCTTTGATTTACCATAGTACAACATAGGCATATTCCTCATATATGTAGTTGAATGGAAGTAAGCATTCTCCAAGTTATATGGCTCCATTGGGGATTTTGTTTGTTTTCCTGTTCTCCACAGTAAATTACTATTTTTACAGGTATCCCCTACACAAAAGTTAGACCACGTGGATACCAAATGTCCCATTGTCTGCTGTCAAGACAAAGTATATTTCATACGAACTAAAGATTCATGGCTAAAAATTATAATGCATCATAACAGTCATAAAGTGAAACTTTTAAGTGTTTTAGTTTTATCACCTTATAGCTCTAAATTTTCTCTTGATTTGAAGAAAAAAGAAAAAGTCACATGGATATTTTGATTTCTACTAAACCCTGCTAAATTAACTTTGTTCCAGATGACTTAAATTTTTTTCCTGCAGATGTTTCATTCCTAAGAACAGACTTAGATGAACTGTCTTAAAAACAACCATTTTGTTTATTCTAGGATTTGGAAAAGATTTAACAAATGAGCTTTAAAGTAATATTTGCCATGCCTTTGGGAATATGTGAGTTTTCTGTTCAAGAAATGTATCTGCTTTACATATATTTCTTTTCTTTGTTTTTGTCTGCAAAGCTTCTGGTTTCTGTAATTTCAAAGAACCGTTTGTGAATTCATCCATGTGACTACCTCTCAAATCTGGCTAAGATTTATTTAAACCCTAAACAATACTTTACTAAATTAAAAGTATGAATTTTGAGAAGGATCTCTTTAAAGCACACTTCCAGGCAGAAATGTTTATTACTTTAGCTGATGGCACTGAAACTCAGAATTACAGATGAGATGAAAAATAACTACAGACTGGTTTTTGAAGAAAAAATACAAAAAGAAATGATTTTCATTCAAGGAAAATACAGATCATCTGAAAAGAAGTTGTGCAGTACATAAATACTAGGTGAATATGAAACATATAAACTTGCTATCCTACTCAGTGTCATTGCTGACAATTATTTTCTCGGCTTGAAACACCAGTAATGCTGACTCCTTTAAAACCAATGATGCCTGCTGTTTTTCCCATTTTTATATATCACTCAGTGTTGTAATCACTGTGTTTCAGAGGGGGAATAAGTTAATATGAAATTAGAGAACTCTCTTAGGAAATTCTTCATTTTAGTATAGTAATAAGATCCTTCATGCTGCTTCACTGAACATATCTGTAATAGAAAGTTAAAGACACTTTTTCCCATCTCCTCTTATTATAAGTTTTTGTTTTTTTTTTTCTATGCATTCTGCATTCATGAAATCTAGTGACAGGTATTTAAATAGGGAAAGCAATTTTTAAGAATATTTCTTGTACAAACTAGAAATATGACAGCATTATTGTCAATTTAATTTAGATTATTAAAGATATAAAGTGTAAATGTGACTTGGAAAACAACATGTTTTCTGAAGAATACTTAGTAATAACAGATAGGAAAGGGTCAGCAGGCATCTTGAAGAAAAATGGTGAGCATGATTCCAATTCTTCCTTGGACAAAGATTCCAGGGAAAGGTTCCATTTCCAAAAGCTCTATGTATTCTGCCTAGCAGCAATGCTGTTTAGCCACATAAATTTTCCACAGGTTAGGCTGGACACCATAGCTCTAACAGCCAGGTTTCTGATTTGCTGACAATGGGGCCTTGCAGGTGAGATATTTGGTTTAGAAGTATCCTGTCTCCC
Source organism: Dicaeum eximium (assembly GCA_013396995.1). Taxonomy (NCBI): domain Eukaryota; kingdom Metazoa; phylum Chordata; class Aves; order Passeriformes; family Dicaeidae; genus Dicaeum; species Dicaeum eximium. The sequence continues at coordinate 166,429 of VWZP01010273.1, forward strand.
ACCTTTAAGGCAAGTGCTCTGTGGAGAAGTGGATTTCTCGGTCCTGTGGGTATAGTTCAGAAAGAGCAGGAATCCAGGGTTAGGCAAATTGAAGACACTTCTACTTAAAACTTTCTCTGTGAGTCACTGCAATTGGCTTCCTGCTCAGAGCTTTAATCCTGCACTTTCTAAGCATTTAACATTCCCTAAGCACTGCATTGTCAATGATTTCAGAGGTTATAGATTCTGTTTCATTCGGCCTTTATTGATTGGCACTGAAACACTTTACTTTTGATTGCAACATGAATTAAAATGCTTAATTTATCCTTAGTATGGTCTTGTGAGCTAAGCGGGGAAATGTTACTTTTTTTTTTACAGATGGGAACTGAATTGGAGTACATATGAAGTCCCTCTCTTCAAACATACTTGGGGGAATTTATCCAACATGGATAAATGAATTTATCCATGAATTTATGAATTGTCCATGAATTATGAATTTATCCATTAATTTATCCACCATGAATTTCATCAGAGGCTGTCATATCTTGAACCATAGGCATCTTGGTGTCATTCAGCATTGAAAGTTTTGCTAGTTGATCAGGCATCACTGAATTGCAAGCCACATGGAATGGTACTACAGTCTGCCAGGGTGTCCCCTGCATGGCAATTGACAAAGAAATAGTGAAAGTTTCTTCTCCAAATCATGCAGAGCTTGGCTTGGGAGGTAAATCCCATATATCATAGCCATTATAGCTGTTCAGGGAATAGCACCTGTTCTGCTCTGCTCTGCTCTCGCTTCACACATGGTAGAGACTCAGAAAACCAGGATGGTACACAGATGGAGGCTTCTGACTGGCCATGAGCAGATGCCTTCCTCTCTCCAGTCAGCCTCTTAAATCTCCCTGATTCTTTTTTTAATGAATACCTAGCTAACTGGCAGTTTTCTATCACCCTGAAGGCTATGCTTCCCTTTGGTGGAGCATTAACTATGTATTATTTGGAATCCAGGCATTCAACTCAGAAGAGAGAATTTCTGTAGACCATTTTCCTTTCCCTTCTGCCGTATCTCTCCCTTCAGTTCTCAGCAATAAAAACAGTAACAAATGACTCCTGGATCTGAACCTTTTCTTCTGCAGATACAAAGACAATCTTTATTTTTTACCCCACAAAATTCAGGGAAGGGAGAAAGAGGAGGCCAAGGGAAGCAATGGCCTTGTGCATCTGTATCTTCTTCAAAAGTTTGTAATTGAGTTAGCACATGCCTTTTCAGAGGATATTGGAATTTTTATGCATATTTATAAAGATATCTAATAGCCAAAATTAATACCAAAAGATGTAATAAATAAATGCTTCTTATTCTGCTCCAAATGTCCTGTTCCAACCATGGCATTCTCACTAATTTTAGAATCATATAGTCTGTGTAAAATATATGCTGAGGCACATGTAATATGGGTTAGGAGGCTATAGAAAGCCTAGTTAATTCTTCATATTTTTCATGCCAGTGTTTCCAGATAAGCCTGAGAGAGCCATAGGTCTTGTGTGACTTTTTGACCTTTTAAATAGGCTAAGTTGTGTGACGCATACAGTACAGATTAATGTTACAAAATTATCAGAACCAAACTATTGGGTTAACTTAATGCAAGTGCTTTAGGATTCACTAAACAGTTTCTGAATTTAGCCAAACACCAGTTCCCAAAATCATATATTTCCTGTGTCTTTCAGTTTCAGATATTGAAACAGTTAGCATAGTGATTGCCCTCACTGCAGTGAGGAGAACTGGATCTTTAGTTTAATATTTTAAAAACCATAGAATTGCTAATTAAATTTGATTTGTTAAATTGAATAATATGTCACTAGAGAAAGAAATCATTATGGCAACAAAGTAACTTATCTGGAGAACTTCACATTACTAAATAAAATTGATTGATTTCAACTGGTATGATTTAAAAGAGAAGCAAGGAGTTTGTATGCAAAAGAGGGTAGATAAACCTTACTTGCTTCAAACAACATATTGACATCTTAGAATACGTAATTTAATTCCAAAAGTAATATGTTTCTAACACTTCGTCCAACACGATACTAAGTCTGCAGTGAAAGGAATTTTCATTGTTTATTGTGCCCCTTAGATATCTACCATGAACATAGTTGATCTAAGCTACATTAATTTCTGTCTCGCACTCAGCGCTCTGAAGTACTGACTTTGAATGACATTTTCTTCAGCTCCTTTCAGAGATGACAAACACTGTCACTATTAGATGAAGCCTTAGTATGTTGCCTAAGGGTAAGTCTTAGGGCCACAGGTCATTCAGCAATTCTGCTGTTGCAAATGATGATATCTCTTGTATTAGACGAATTCCTTGCTTGTCAGAAATTGTTCTTGTCACTCGGCTAAGATGCAGCTGGAATGAAAGTGATAGTGTAACATATGGTCTATGCTCTAGCATGGCAGACACATATTCACTCTCTCAGAGTCAATTAATCAGCTCTTGATGCAGTGCCCTTAACTTGCTAACCTCACTTCTGCATTTTGCAGTAGAAAATACACTCAACCACGGTCCTTAAAGAAAGTTGTACATTTCATTGTACGTTTCATGGAGGCACATTATCCTACAGTTTCTAATTTTAGCTAATTTTGAGGGGATAACCATCATCTGGTGACCACAAGAATATAAATTACTACTATTGATGCATTACAGAAAACTTTAAAAATCAGTCTCTTACATATTTCTTTTGTGTTTGTTTCCTCTTTTTCTTTATTTCTAAGCCAGTTATTTTTTTACTATACTGTTCATACCTTTCTGACATTTCAGGTTTTTTACTACTATTTTCTCCTCACAAGAAATCAATTATGATGAAATAAATGAGTTTATCTTAAATTAAATATTGACATGAATGAAATAATGCATCACTGAATTAAATCTAGTATACAAGAGATAAGGGATTAGACAATATTCCTTAAATAACTATTTCCTGCATTACCTCTTCTACTATATTTTTGCCTTTATTTTGACTGTATTTGTATGCAGTTTATTATATAACATAAAAATCTCTACATTTACAGTATGTATTACAAGATGAGACTACTCATCTGGAAGATAAAAGGTAAATGTTGGTCTAGAGAAGTTGAGTTGATTGCATTAACTCACCAGCGCTGCAAGGAAAAACAATTCCTGATACAAAGAATAATTGCAATACATGTAGATGATATTATAGTTTGTTTTTTATGGAAATCTGATAATTTCTGTAGAGCATTCTTGCACAAATTCCCTTATACATCATACAGAAAAGTGGCATCCAATTAAAAAAAAAAAAAAAAACAAAAAACACAAACTGCACATGCTTACAAAGAGAACATCAAAAGTATAATAGACTATTAGGAAATAATAATTCAGACCTTAGTAGGAAAGACCATTTTTGCAATTTTACCACAATGCCAATAAAAACATTACCTAAAATAATGTTTCTTATTATTTTTGAGTGTGTCTTATATATATCAAGATTGTATTGCACCTGAGTGCAGTACTCACTTTGTTTAAAAGATGACTTCACAGTTCATGATCATGTTTAGGCTCCTGAATTGAAGATATCTCTGTCACTTTTAAAATTATAATTTTATTTTTATTAATTTAACTTTCATAAATTAATAATAACAATAATTCATAAATTAACTTTCATAAGTTTTATTGAGCCAGATAGATGCCAGATTGGCATAAAGGGTTCAATAAACACACAAATACTGTTGCACCTTAGTGATCTATTTTGCTCAGACTGAGGAACAACCTGTGGTTCAAAGGGATTGCTTTAAAGATTGGCCTAAGAACAAACAGTTACTAGACTAATTAGCATGGGTCAAAAGGAGATGTTTTGGTTTAGTTCAGATAAAGAAAGAAAACTTTAAAAGTCAGTCTCACTAAATTCACATGATGATGCAAAAGAGATGCAGAATCAAGACTGAGAACCTCAGACGGTCACAGATCATGCTCACAATATGAGAAAGCAAATAATACACTGGTGTGTAAATACCTTTTGTATGGTTTGATTACACAGTGACTCTGCCTAAAACCCCACTGGAAACTTGTGACATGGACTTCCTGTGGTGTAAAAACATCCTCCCTGGCTGTGCTGCAAACAAAGGCTACTTTGGAAACATTTCCCCCACCAGGTTTATGGCTTAGCATGACATCCAATGGCACAGAGTCTCCCTTTGGTCAGTTTGGACCATCTGTTCCTGCCTGTGTCCCCTGCAGCCTCTTGCCCACCCCAGGGCAAGAGAAACAGAAAAGGCTTTGACACTGTGTAAGTACTGCTCACCAACAATTAAAACACTGGTGAGTCACCAATATGGTTTTGGTCACAAATTTAGCCAGAGAACCATACAGACTGTTATGGAGAAAAATAACATCCCAACCATATCTAGTACACCAGGATATCTTCTTATATGGGTGCAGCAGATATCGCTGCTACTTTTGTGTGCCAGAGTGACCACTGGTGAGATAAAATCAAAACATAAATACTTTGTTTCAAACAGTTTACTGCAGATAATTGCAGTAGTAATTATTGCCTACATTGTGTTTTAGGCAAATGTCAATATTTTAAAAATAAAAATCCTAAGATTATTGTACATTGCAGGGGAACATTTTATGCCTATATTCTTCAACAATGAAAAGCAAGGTTTTTTTTTTCCCAGCATATTGCATAAAAATTAAATATCAATGAAAGGAGGAAATTTCACATAGAAACTCTCATGCCTGATGCATGTTTGACTTGTAAAGAAATTGCAAGGTGATATGAGTTGCAGTAAAAATAAAAAATGAATTTTCAATGTTCTAATGAGTTGAAGCTTACATTTCAGGTGTTAAAAACCACAGTTCTTTTGCAGCTGCTGTGCTTTCCTTGTGAAATTAATGCACTTCTATCTGATGAACTTGATGATTGTCTGAGAAAGATAACACTTCAATAAAATAAATCATTTATATAACTACTAGAAATGTGATGTCTCAAATACTTGCAATGAAACCTCATTGGGAGACATTGCTTTCACATTACAAACTTTCAGTTCTCAGTAATGATACTAAAGTAAAAAACTACAGCTGAGAAGATGACATTTTCTGAGATAGATTGATGTTAGAAACAGTGCAATTAATTAATTTTTATACATGTTAATTTGTTAAATCTATGTTAAGTGCTTTCCCCTGTAATGTTTGAAACTAGGGGGAAAGAAACTTTTAATTAAAGATGTGATGGTAGCATGGCCATTTCGAATCTAGATTTACTAAATTGAAAAACAAAATTCTGGTTAGAAATATTGTCATTCCTGTCATTCCTGTGTCTTGTTTAAACGCATCTAAACACATGGGAAGAACATACATGGAGTTCACCCAGTAGAAAATAGAAAACTGGAATACAATTGGGTTTGAATGTCATTCATAGAAGAGAGATGGACATTCTAAACAAATTGCATTACATTTTCTCACTGTATTGTCTCTTGATCTTGCTGAGGTGCATAAGAGACAGTATTTCCTTTCAAGTGAAAATCCTGGCAAAACTAGAAAAGACAAGATAAAAAAATGAAACTCCGAAAGAGAACAATCATAACAAGAGATTATTTACATATAATGTATATGTAAGGCCCCAGAAAACCTCTTTCAACAAGACTTTTGAAAGGGCTTATGGTTGTTCACATGCTCTCGGTTAGATGCATGAGAGAAATACTGACAAGATATTCTCAAGTGGTCAAAACAACAAAAACTTTACTTGCAACCTCAGAAAATCAAAGAACTTTGGGAAAAGATTTAAAGCAGCATTCAATCAACATAAAGCACTTCCCAAAGTATTAACTTAGCCCATTCAACTTAGGAAACTCTAAGCCCATTCAATTTTAAGTTACTAAAAAATTCAAGAGAGGAAATTAGAAGAATGTGGGAAATAGTAAAGGTAAGTAATTAAGTATTTGGATGGGAGAGTGCCTGGAAATGCTGGGTGCTGTAGGTTATTTTCCACCTTATTTCTTGTGGGAGACTTTAACCTGCCAGAGATCTGCTGGCAGATCTGCTGGAACTTGGCACAGCAGAGAAGAGGTAGACTAGGAAGTTCTTAGAGTGTGTGCAGGAGAGCTTCTTGTCCCACCTGTCACACCTACCAGGGAGGGGCTCCACTAGACATCCTGTTTGCAAACAGAGAAGGGATGGTGGGAGAAGAGGTGCTGGGAGGCTCTCTGGGGTACAGTGACCATGGAATAGAGTTCTAAATTTTCAGTGAAACAAGGGGGGGCATCAAGATCATTTCTACTTTGGACTTCTGGAAGGGAGACTGCAGCCCATCCAGGATGATGATTCAGAGAGTACCTTGGGAAAGAGCCCTTAAAATAAAGAGGTCCAGGAAGGATGGGCAGCAAAACCATCTGGTACATCAAACACTTTTCCCAGTTTTGTATCATCAGCAAACTTTCTGAGAATGCATTTTGCCCCCATCATCCAGGTTATAAATAAGGAGTTAAACTGTACTGGACCCAGTGCAGACTCTTGTGGTATACCACTGGTGACTGGCCTCCAGGTGGCCCTTGTCTTGTTGCTCACACTGTTTCAGTCTGCTAATTCTATCAGTATTTGACTCATCTAACTGTTCACTAGCCCATTTTTAATCAACTTATCTGTGAGGGTGTTGTGGGAGAGAGCACCAAAAGCTATAGTCAGGATAAGCAACATCTACTGCTTTGCCCTCATATGTCAAGCCAGCCATCTTGTCAGAGAACATCCTTGCATTCGAGAATTTTTATTCATTTTATGATGAGCATTCAGGGGATAAGAAGAATAACTTTGATAAATGGCAGCAGACTTAAAAATATGGCTACTAATTCATGCATCATCTGGTATTTTTTTCATCTCCTCTCTGAATCTCACATTTTGTGTCTTCAGGTTTCAGAGGCAAATCATAACATCTGGTGTCAAAGCCAAATGAAATACTCCAGAGCTAGCAGGTCATGCTATCTTGGATACAAATATATGACAAGATAAGCTCATAATCTAAATGTGTGACTCCTTGTGTATTTCTGAGCACTTAACAGACCCTCAACCAATCAGTAAACAGAAGTAGCAGGTATTGTCTCAAACCTATTCTTACACTGCCAACTGTTCTAATAAGAGATAACATATTACTACATAAAAATCTGGACTTTTGAAAATGATTTTCAAGTTTGTAATATATGAAGATGCTGATACTTAATTTGATTTGGTATTTAATTTCTCCCTGACATATTTGGAAGCAGATATAAAAATATTTTTTGCTTGTTTTCTCATATTGTGGAAAAGTATGGCATGTCAAATTGAAATGTTTTTTTCACAGTTATTTATTTTTAAGAGAGGAGACATATTTTTTAAATCACTAAACTCAGAATAGGGCTTAACTGCTATTGATAAAATAAATGTATACCTTAGGTTTAATAATTAAGTACTTGCTGGGCTGTTGAAACCTCAGATTTTACTAATGTCTTGCTCAAAACTGTGACTGAGCTGGAGACTTTCAGCTTCATAAAGAGTATCCTAATCAGTAGCTGTTACAGCTATTATAAACTAAGACTTTTTCTTCCTTGCAAGGCCTACAGCCCAGATGGATTCTCAAATAAAAACCATACAACCAACCTGCATAAGGTTATTCTTACATACCAAGTCAATGAGTACTCACTTATAAAAAATGGAACAGCTGCGTCAGGAGAGACAGTTTTCCATCAAATTCACCTGCATGATGGGAAGTATTTGCATGTAAGGTGGTGGAAAGGAGTTAAGGAAAGAAAACAGACACATTTTAAGATAAGCATTTTTTCCCCTGTTATTTTTTAGTGCTCAACAATCTGTTACTATTACTATAATAAACACTAATCTGTTTACATTAGGCCAGTACTTAGCTTCTACTTAGCTGCAAGTGGCTCCTACAAGCTGTAGTTTTTTTTAAATAAACTGTTCTGTAGCAGACTAGAGGAGTACAACACATGTATAACCCGGATAGCAGCGTACTGAAAGTGTGACCCACCAGGGTGGGCAGCACTCCTCAACCCTCCTGGCTCATCCATGTCTACCTAGAAACACATACCTGTCAGAGTGTATAAATATACTTATGTACATACACATTCACCTGTAGCTATTTTAAACCCTGCCCTGATTCATGCATCCTGCTGTATTTATTCCCTGCTTTCTAAAAACCTTTTCATCCCTCAATCCCTCTCTCTACTAAAACACGCGAAGATCCAAGCTTAAATGTGATATATTTTTGTGTAAGATTATATCTTAAATGAAAAAGACACTTTTCTATTGGAAATATTAGCATGTGGAATTACACTTAGCAAACATCCAAAATCAGTATGAACTTCAATATTGTTTAACATCTTTATATTATATTTTATCTTTTTTTGACGAGTCACTGTAAAGTCAACAAAGGAAGAATGTAAATTGAATATTTTGCATACTGTTACGAAACTGTTCAAGTTGATCTATCTGTTCAAAAAAAACCCCAGCAAACTTTAATATTTCAAATACAATTGTCAGTTTGGAGTAACTGCAGTTTTATAATGTGCTGCTATATAATGAATTCGTTCCCTTTAGGTACAATATACCCAAGAGTATTTTTCAGTGTGATAACTGAAGAACATCCCTTCTATTTTGGTATAAAGAAAAGTGAGAATATTGAATCACTAGCTAATGAAAAATTACAGAACCATGCCAGCAATATAATGTATCAGTAGCTAGAAAGCTATGCTGCAAATTGTGCCAACAGTAGCTTTATAGAAGAAAATTAAGTTCACAGAATCCATTGAGGACTTTTAGAGTTGCAAATATTGATTGTTATGTTTTAGATTGTCTCAAAGGTCCTGGTTTTTCCTCCAGTGTAAACCAGGAGAACACGAATTTAGTTACAGTGAATTAAATCTGAGTGCTAGGGCATGTTATTCAAGTGCAGAATATCTGAAGTATTGCTCTTAGAGTATTTGCCCCCTACTACGATTAATTTTAATTTTTTTTGCTTTACCATCTTTATAGGCCTAATTTCAAATACAAAATCAGACTAACAAAAACCAGGAAATGGGAGCTTCAGGTATTCAACCAAATCACAGGGTGGAAATTCCATATACGTTTTTCTGTATTTCTTTCATCATGCTTTTAGTTGGGTAACTAGCTAGAGACTTTTTAAACAGAGGTTCTTTGAACCAGCAGATACCATTAAAATGTGCTAAGCACAGATGGCTCAGTGATCTTTAGTTACCTATAACCCTGTAAAAAATTGGTAAACCCCAACTGGCTACATGAGTCATAAAAACATCTGTTGTTCAAATAGGTGGACCCAGCTGGAAGTCTATGTTTTTAAAAATGTACCTTGCCTTCTCCAACACAGCTCTGTCAAAAGAAGTCACTTACTGAGGGGCAAGTGAAACTCCTCTGCATCCATTTAGCAGTACAGACATCTCTGGCTGGGCTGACGCCCTGAACAGCTTCACTCTCATACTTTTATGACTTACCAAACCAGGCATAGGTTTCCAGCAGCATATATAGTTACAGGTAACTCATGCTCACTGAACCAGTTTATTCCATCTGCACTTAAAAGATTTCAAATTATGAAGAGCAATCCTTGTCAGACCAGGATTTAACATTTACCCAACAGGGAATCATGGTGCCATTTACAGAGGTGCCAGGCAGGACTTCCTCCACTTCTAAGGGACAATTCTATAGCAGTGCAGCAACCAACCACCATTTGTTGTTATTATGTCTAATGGAAACAATAATCTTCTGTTATTAAAGGTCAGCTCATGACTTCAATAAAAATAGTGTTATCCTGCCATGCCTACAAAATGCAAGTGGAGTGTACAACGTAAAAATTAGTATCTAAAGAAAATATCCACAACATAGTAAATGACAAGAAAAAGTTATATTTATGTGTGTACCTTAATTATTTTCTTCTGGGAATTTGTATCAGAAGAATCCCCAGCAAGGATTTTCCTATATAGAAGTTGAATCGTGATAAATTCTCAGCTGCATCCCTCCAGTTGTACACCATAGCATATGTCAGGAGCACACAGGAGAAAATAACCCTGTCCCTTCAGGGTCAACAAATCATCATCTATATTCAGGGAGGCAAGGAATAATAAGGAATTCAAAGCAAAATAATATTTTCTGGTATCTACATTTTCTCTCAAGCTAGGCCCTATCTGACCTTCAGCTGAAATATTATCCCCAAACACACAGAAGTAAAAAGAAATCTTAGAAATGTATGCTTACAGGAGTTGACATTTCTTGAATCAACTTTCACTGAACTTTTATTTTTGTAAATATAACTCAATTTTATTTATTTTAAACATTTCTCTTTGTTTTACAAAAAATGTGTTTGTTATCTATCAATCTTTGTAATTACTTATAAATCTTTCTGAGTTTTCCCCTGCTGCAAATGCCCGTTCCTGTGGCTTGCTGTTGCATAGTACACCACCATCTATTTCACATAAATGGAATGACAGAATGATGTACTGAATCAGCATGCAAGTATGTTATGAAGCAATTATGTTTGATGCTGCAGATGTGTTCAAATTAACTTTCTTCCCTGACTTCAGAAAATCTGCAACAGAGATTTAAGCTAGCATTTCTGAAATTATTAAAAATAAATTACTAGCAAAACAGGGCAGAGATTGATCCCACTCTAACAGTTTAGAGCAGTGAAAGGGAAACCAAGGCTACTTTGCACAGCTAACAGTTTATTATACACTGTTTTTGGCCCTGGACTGCATTTCATAAGCAGAAGTGTTTTAAAGTAATACATGCCAGTCCCTGAAAGACTCACTATTTCAAGAATGAGATTTTTCTTTTTTTCTCCTCCTAGATGTTTGTAATGATTACTTTGAAAAGCTTGAGACATACAATAAGGCATCATGTGCTGAAGTGGTCATCTTAAACCAGAAAATTAACTAACAAGTAGCGGCAAAAAACTGATGATATGACTTTTATTTTTTAAGTACTGGCATTAAAACCTGTGCTAAAGAAGACAATAAACTTGACTCTTAAAGAGCTTGACTCTTAGAAGACATCAGTATACTCTCTGAAAACCCTTTAACAGGACCAGTAGTCTTGTTAAATCTGCAATTATTTACTTTTCTGTAACACGAATCAGAATAACTTCAGCTCTTCAGAATATTTTCATTCAAAAAGAAAATGTTTTACAAAGACTTTTTGCACAGTTTGCTCAAGCAGACTCAAATCAATATATGTAAGGTCATAAGCACAGTCACCCCAAGCCAAATAACTTAGTCTTCAAACATGTATAGAAATAATAACTCCCATTTGAGTTTGGAATTAATTCCCTTTGACATGTACTGATCACAAAGCACCTAATCTTACTTCTAATGAAATCAATAAGAAATCTCCTTCTGCACTCACTGCAATCAGAAGTGCTACATTTTCTCTATATAATTTTTTTTTTTAAGTTTGAATTAGCTGTTAGGTCACTTGATTTTAGTGCCTAAAGCAAAAGCATTTATAAGTGACTGGAGATTAATTTTGCAAGCAAGATCCTTAAGGAAGGATAATTCCAATATTTTAAATTCACTGCTTACCTGAAAGTAAGTACCCTATATTAGCTTCCTGAAGGATATATACGTGCATGCCATCAAAGACAAGCTGTCAAAACAAGATCAAGTGCTGCTTAGGTTCACTTAAAAGTCAACTTTCATTCGAAGGTGATGTACTTCTTGAAGGTGAAGTGCGTGGAATCACACACATCTCTGTCGCAGTTCTGATTTTGCTTGTTAGTAAATGCCATGAATATTCTGATAGTTTGCTAAGGTTAGCTAGACTTCACATCTTAAAAGAAGCCCTGGGGATTGTATATTCTTCAAGGGTTAATTAGGTATGGTCAAATACAAGCAGACAAACAAACAAGTGTGTAGAACAAATCATTAATGCTCTTGTGAGAATACTATCAGTTCTCTAGGTCAAAATACATCATTATGCACATATTGTTCTCGTCTTTTAAAACATTACATTAAATGTATTTTCTGTATTCAAAGAAAATCTTGAATATCCAGACAATTAAAAATGCTACTAGGAAAAATGTCAAGAAGAGATTCAGATGCATAATTAACATACTTAAAAATAATTTTCTTCATCAAACTCACTTTTTTGAAACAGCAAATTCTATGGATAATCCCAGTAAAATAAGTGGAATTTCCATATTCAATGAACATAAATTCTTGTTTACTAGAATGTTTCATAATGGAAACATATTTTTAAGTGAGAAATGTGTATTCCTGTATGTACTGACTGCCCTTGTTCCAGGGAGCATTTATTATGAATATAAGCAATTGTCTGGATAATGCACAAGGTTTGTCCCCTTGTTCTTTCTTTTCTAATAAATATTTCTTGCTTGTGATTAGGCCATGATTACTTGTAGTTAATGTTGTCAGCAAATTATGTATCTCCTTCAATATACAAATGTTGCTTGCTTTTCATAATGTGGCTTTCATATTATCACTGTATTGGTTCCAATACAGCCAAAATTAGTTTTATTCTTTACATCCAAGAAAGGATGTGTTCAAGAAAGGATTTTACCTTTTCTACTTTTTTTTTTTCTGCATTGGTTTAGCAATACAGAACTGTTTCTGATGGGATGAATGAGATTTCTTCTTTAAAGATTATAAAGTCTGAGATACTTATTCTCAAGATTCTGCATCTAATTTTCAAGTATTCAACCCAGATTTTTGCAGAAAAATGCATGTTTTCACAGATATCTGTTACTTGCAAGGATGTTTATGAAGAATGAGCTATTTAATTTTTATGAATGAAAACAAATGAAATTATGCATTTGCTACAATTTTGGACAGTGGGTGATTTTCAAACTATGCAATCCGGACTGATGCTCTCCTTCAGGTGTTTAAGCCTGATACCCGTTTTGCCTGCACAGACATAATCAAATTCTTAACCCTTAGTTAAATAGGGATCTGTTTCATTAGTCTTTTTTCCTCCCCCTACAGATTGCATCATTTTACAATATTACTATATTCCAATTCTTTCTTGTTGAGGACATTTTAAGGATTGCCAAGGCTTGGTGGCTAAAGTGTCATTTTGCAGTAGGATTTTTTTTCCTTTTTTTTTCTTTTTTTTTTTTTTTTTTCTTTTAGGATATTGAGACCTAACCTGTGTTTACCAGTGGTGCAAGAACTGTATTCTTAATTCTTCTAAAAACTGTGCCCCAATATGAGTATCAACCTGATGAAGCTTTTTTACTTTCCCTTTAAAAAGGGATATATCAGGCATTTGCTTAATGTGTGACTTAAAACTCAGTGCCATGCATATCAGAGAAAACCAATTATGCAATGGTATGATCACCTTGCCTTTTCAGTACTTCATGTATAATCATGCTCATAAGTGTGACACCAAGTACATTTTCAAAGTGATAATTGAGGATTTAACCATCTAGATGATGTTACTGAAGGTAGTAGAGCCTAGTTCTGAGACTTACCCGAGTAAGTACATTTTCAAAGTAATAATTGAGGATTTAACCATATAGATGATGTTACTGGAGGTAGTAGAGCCTAGTTGTAGGACTTCGCTTCAAAAACCCTCATTCTACAGCAGTGAATAAATTTCACTTGGTTATTTAACTAGTCATGATGAATGGGAAGAGAGACAAACTTCATTTTTAGAAAATAGTAGTGTGAAAATAACATCATCTGTGAAAATGCCCCTAATGCAATTCATGCTTGTCAGACACTTTTACTGTAATATTGGTATCTCAGTCTCATTAACAGCTGCAGCTTCATTTATTTTAAACTGTTAATAAAAGGGGTATCTGTGCTCAATTAATATGCTCCTGAAAAAAGAATATCTGTTTACTCTGCATCCTTCATTTAACTTGAAGTTAAGACTGTGAAAAATTTGTCTGCAGTTCCTTTTTTTCAACTGCAGGGGACAAAGCATACTGGAAACCTGCATTTTAGACTCGGGTTTTTTGTTTTGTTTTAATTTTCACCGTTGATTCTCTTGCTGGGTTATACAGCTAGTGCTAATCTGTGACTTGCCCATTTGCCATCCTAAGAACCTTTTCTCTGAAGAAGCAGTAAAGTGATTCCCAAAAAATAACCAAATTTCACAACATTAAAAATCACGCTGAGGGAGAAGAAACTGCAATATTTTTTAGCAGGAGAAAGACTATGCATCAGGGAAATGCTTTGTTGGAAAAAAAAATAAAGGTAGATAAAGACAGAAAAGGAAATTAGTCTCATGGAAGAAAAAATTATGGTCAGAGGTGATAAAGAGCCAGTCACAACATCTCAGTTCTCAAGCTGGTGAGGCAAAGGCAGAGTAATATAAATGCTGCAGTTAAAGCCAAAGGCAGTCGAGAATGCGGTGTGATGTGCTCACCTCCCATTGCATCCCTCACCATCTGCTATAGCTTGACATAGTAATATATCACAGAATGAAGTGTGAAGTGCAAGGTCAAGAGCCAAGGTATTTCTTTCATCGAGGAACTCCAGATAGAAAGTCTTTATTGATCAGTCAGAGCTACCTTACAACACCTCTACAACTCTAATTGGTGCTGAATGATCTTATGTTTTTATAACATTAAATTGTGATGCTATCTACCCTGGCAAAGACATGCAAAAGGTACAGTATCTTACAGGCTGAATTAGTATCAGAAGGCAAGATATAGCTCAATGAAAGGAGTTAGGTGATACTTTAGCATGATTTAATCTTCAGCCTGGAAGATGAGGTGGCTGAGCAGGTAGAAAATTATATCAGTTATGAGATTATAATGAAGTGAATGTGCTAATAATTTCCTTTATAAAACTGGCTTTTCAAACGACAACAATTACAACAAACATGGATTGCTTCCTTAGGTGTCATACTTGCAATGAGTGACTCAATAACTCCTGTATTAACATAACAGGCTAGTTAGGCTAATTCACTGGAAAAGTAGAAGTATCGTATATTTTAACACAGCACAGTTATTTGGTGAGGGTATTTTACTAAGTGAAAGGGAATTTAATTAAATCCCAGGTAGAAGTTACTACTCACCTAATCCATTTGTCTAGAGGTAGCCAGTCTCAATCCAAAGGAATATGAATTATTAAAAAATAAATAGGGATCTGCCATCATAAAATCATATGATTTGATCATCACCAGCCCAGAATTTAATTTTCTTATTTCTCACTGAGTATTTAAAATAATTTCCACCATGCTTCTTGGAACACAATTGACCAAAGCTAGAAAAACAAGTAAGCATAGAAGTAGAATGCTCCACAAGCTCCAAGTACATGAATATTAATTTATTCATATTAATTCTTTCAGTCCTCTGAAAATAAGGTCTATTTGAAAAGGAAACTATTTTACCAAACTGCACAAAGTAGTGCACCCATAAGATATCAATACATCAGGGAAGATTTCCATGTCAAAATATACTCATTTTCCATCTCCCTGTAGTCACTGGTTCTAAATGGAGTGTGTTATTGGTTGCTTCTATCACAGATGGTACCTTTAGGCCCCAGTGAGACTGTAATCCTACCTCCACGGATAGTTCTTGCTGCCAAAGTTTTACAATTGAAATAAACAAGATTACTACAAACACTGCAAAGGTAAGTCAAGACTGTTACTTCTGGGCAAATTGTATCCCATTTGGGGGTATATATATATCCCATGGGACCTGAATGTCTTGGTATAGGAATTCTGCATTTGAGATTGTCTATTCATACCTATAATGGAAGGACAGAGCAGGACTGTGTATACTCTGATGCTCCAATATCTCCAATTCTTAAAGTTGCTAAATAGCTTCAGGTTGATATTATTATATTTATGTTCTATGTCAAATGGCACAATAATTTTTTTCCCTGTATTTCCATTTTTTTTTAAACTGCATGAAAATATTACAAGTCCAGCTGCATAGCATCATCATATTTTCTAATGAATTAGACACAAGTCATTGGATTACTCAGTTATGATGGGCTTAGTGAAGTCTAAATTTACTGCAAGGGGTGCAAAAAGAATTTCCCCCTTACCATGGCAATATAAAAAGGATATAACCTGATCTCAAACAGATGTCTAAAATAAGAGATCTGGGTCAATCTTGAGTTATATCCCAAAGGATAATACTGTGACCTATGGAAACTCCATTTGTCAAATAAACTGAAGCATATGCTATGGGATTTCATGTGAAATGTGTTAAAAATTCTTTCCCAAAGACAGAAACAAATGTAGTTACAATAACCAAAACCTTTACTACTGATGCTTTTCAAAACAAATGAGAATTGTGACATTCTAGCAAATTAAGGTGATCTTTTCTCATCCCACAAAAAAACAAGTAGATGTGATTTCTATTGCCAAAAATCTAATTATAATTTGCAATTGTCCTATTCCTGCATTCTGTGTTTCTCATAAGAACAAAAACTGATGTAATATTAAACTGTGAAACAAACAGAACACTGATCAGGTGCCAGCAAAATTGCAAGTGTATCACATGCATCAAATAACACTGTAAGAAATCATGCCTATTTTTATCAAGTAACCTCAAAAATCATTCAGCTGCAGAAGCTTGGAAAGGGGACCATTGCAGTATGCTATTTTTTCCCTCTCTATTCCTATCTGAGGCAGCTGCTGACCTGTGTTACTTCTTGTAGTTTTCCAAAGGCCTTTGCATAGGTCCAAGCTGCTTAGAGAATAAAAATCACTGGCACTGAACATTATGCTATTTTGTGTGCTTATCACCAGAAAAGGTATGAACCTGTGGTCAATGTAATTTTCCTCTAGTATAGGTATTAGCTGAAATGACACAAGTCCAATATGAATTTTCAGTCTGACCAGCTATGAAAACAGTAATTGTATCACCAGAGAATATACAGACTAAGAAACAGTTGGAACAATGACATAAAAAAGTCTGAACTAAGCAGAATTCATTTTAATGGGAAAGTAAGGATCACAACCATGATGAAAAGTAACTGTTTTCTGTATCCTTATTACATGCTTGATGTACTTTCAGTGGTTTCTGTTTCATCCCTGGAAAAAAGGGTTTTTGCAGTCATTCAAGTTGAATTAAACTTTTGGTAGTGAGTGGCAGATGAGGTTTCATTTCTGAAATAATTCTTAGTACCATTTCTTTCAAGCCTCTCCATTATGCTGGGTCATATGACAGTAAAGCAGGTGCCTTAAATGTATTGTCTAGTCATAAAGAGTATCAGCCAACCAGAGAAGAGTCTGAATTCACTTGTAGTACACCATATTTCAAAATGGAGCTTCCTCAGAATAAATGTTCTATTACACGTGTATTGGATACATCAAGAGAAGTTTTTATGTCTCCATGACAGCCTTTTGAAATACATGTGCTCTTAGGTTTTGCAAACCTAAGGTAGCAGGGAATCAATTTTTATTCACACACTAGGGTTTTTTCCTTGGAGGTTTAGGCAGATTTCTTTCTCTGTATGAACCCATCTCTCTGCCTGTTACCACAAAGAGTGGTAGCATCACACATTAAAAATTGTTGATGTATAAGCCTAGGAAGAATTTCTGTTCAGACTCAGATTTTTACAGGCAGGTTTTTGGAATAAAGTATCTTTTGTTTGTACAATCAAATCTTATTTATCTTGTCTTTTTATGATTGCAAAATTACTGCAAAACTAGATAACCAACCTCGCGTGACAACAAAATATAAGAACAAGATGCTCAAATGGAAATCCAGGCCCTTAAGAGTCAGCATTAGCCCTTAGTAGAAGAGCTACATAAGAAAATAACTTAACTCAAAAAGAAACACAGAGCAGTGGAATTTGGAAGGGATCTCTTGAGATGATCTAGTCTAACTCCCCTGCTCAACAGAGCCACTGACAGCAGGTTGCCCAGGGCAGTGCACAGATGGCTTTTGAATATCTTCAGAGGTGGAGACAGCACATCTTTGGGCAGCCATCTGGTGCATCAACCACTTCTCCCAGTTTAAATCATCAGTAAACTTCTCCACTGAGGGTAAGTCTTCCTTGCTCCAGACCTCACCTCCAGTTTCAGGGGCCTGAAGACCAGACATACTGATAAAGACTAAGGACAAGGTGACATTAGAAACCTTGTCCTTTTCCATCTCCTTTGTCATCAGATCCCCTTCCTCACTGAATAGCAGACATACATTTTTCATATCTTTTCTTGCTACTGATATACCTGTAAAAGTTTTACTTGGCTTTCAAATCAGTATCAACTCCAGATGGGCTTTGACTTTCTCCATCCCACCCCTCCATGCTTTGGCAGTATCCTTCGGGTTTTTTCTGTGACATTTGTTCCTACTTCCAGCCCCTTTATGCTTCCTTTTTATGTCTGTGTTTAGACAGGAACTTCCTGTTTAACTGAGCTTGCAGGAGGTGATCCTTGAAAATCATCCGACTCTTCTGGATCGCCCTTTTTTCAAAATCTATATTCTGTAGAGTTACAGGAAATCCCACATGACCATAACTGTACCCCAAATAACTAATCTGGAATGGTAACGTCACAGATGATTCATCACCCACCCATAGACAGAACCCCAGGCAACCCCAGTGGTCTCTCCCGCCAAGAGTAGATCCCTCTCCTCACCATCCTGCCCAATCTTTCCTAATGAGCTTATATCCACCTTTCACACAGCCCGGTCATTTGAGCAATCCCATCACATCCCCATAACCCCAATAAGATCATGGCCCTGTTTGTTCCCCATGCCCCATGCATTTGTGTATGGGAATTGATTGGTGTACAGTAATTTTCTGCCATATCTGAGGGAACAAATGGTTTGCTACAATACTTAGAAAGAAAACTGTCTGCCTTGAATCTCTCAGAATGCATTGGGAAGAACATTGCTCAAGTTTTCACAAAAATACACATATTTTGGAGGGATGATGTAGTCAGACATATAGAGGAATACTTAGTGCTGTTTAATAAACCCTACTCAAATGCTAATGAAATTAAAATGAAAATTTCATTTCCAGGAAAACCATCTTCTCTTTTTTTAAAACTTCTGCACAACAATTTGTGTCAGTTCCTGTGACAACAAGATGAGGTACCATGTCATGGAACATGATCATCAAACCCCATTTCTAATCAAATGAATTTCAAATAGAATATATCTTAGTAGCAAAATTGAAAATTCTCTTGACTTCATTTTGCATACAGATCCTGAGCACAGTATGATTAGATTTATTTATGATTCTGTTTTCAGCTTGACTTTTATGGTCAAGATATTTCCCTCCTCCCTCACCCCACATGTTAATTTTTTCCTTTAAACTACAGCCAATGACAGTGACAGTGTGCCATTATCTTAGAATATGACTTTTAAGATTGTATGCCTGAAAACTAGTCCAGTTAATTTTACTGCAGCCTAAATCAACAAATATAAAATAATTTCAGTCTCCTAATTTGCACCCAAACCAGGACTTTAATTAACAGTTTGCCAATGCAGAAGTTCATTTATTTTGAGATCCTAACCTGTGGCTCAGGTTGATGGATTTAGAATTACATTGCCAAAGTTTTTCTTGGCCAGTCCTATCAGCATTCTGTAGTAAGATATCCATTCATAATCAGTATTTATACAAAAGAAAATATCCAGATTATTTTCCGATAGAACATTATTAAAGCTAATGGAGATATACATAGGGCGTCTTGGCTTAACAGCACAAATGTAACTACAATTCAAATATTGCTCTAGCTTATGCACCAGAATGAGCTAATATGCAAAGACTCTTGTCTTTGTAACTGTTATTGAAACTAACATTAAAACTATAGACACAACAATCTTTTCTGTGCAGAATCAGAGATATCTGAGAACACTTATTGTGCTAGCAATCTAAATAGAACCGAAAAGTTTTTAAACCTGTACTGTGATTTCCTTAGTAATTCCCAAACAACAAATAATCCACATATATTAGTTCATAACGAAGGTTCCTATAGCACTTCTATTGATTCCATATTTCCTAAGAGACACTAAGAGAGGACTTTAACAACACCTGGGTTGTGTAATGAAAACCACCTATATAACTTAAAAACTTAAGAGTCCTTATACAGCATCACAGAATTATTTGGGTTGTGAGGGATCTTTAGTGAAAGGTCTCTTGTCCAACACTCTCCTGTGGCCAGGGACATCTATCCCTAGTGGGGCTGCTCAAAGCCCCATCTAATCTGACCTTGAACACAGGTCAGGTTCATGGCTTAGCTACAGGAACAATTTATCATATACCAGTTTACAAATGGTAAGTTTTAAGGTATGTAGTAGCAGTCCAGAGCAAAAAAACACCCCAAAGTAATTGGAAGTACTTAAATCTACTATAAAAGATCAAAAGAAACTTGAATTACTTGCACTTACCATCACACATTAGCAAATCCATATTTTCATGGCCCAGCTGCTGTGCCACATCCTTTTATCCACAATCATTTGTTTTTATAAAATTTCAGAAACTTATAAAAATTGGAAAATATGCCTGTTTCTCCAGATGACAAACCATGAAAAAACTTTTTCATACTTTTAGGCATTTTGTATTGCTTATAAAGTACTGAGTGAATTCTCTCCTATAAGTTTATAGTTTCAGAAACAACAAAACTATGTCTTTATCTAATGGTCAGCAAGAAAGGATGAGTCAGATTGGCATATTTAAAAGGTTTAATTAAACCTGTGTGAGCAATACCATACCTCAATGATTTCAGTAATTTCTTTTAAAATATGAATACGGACTGTTCACAGTGCTGGCGCAAGTAGTTTTACTGTATTCATTCCTACTAAGAAATATTTTAAAAATAGATACTTAGAAAAGTTTGTGAGTTTTTTCAAAATTAAATTCATTTGCAGAATGAAGTATTCATCATATGGGGTTTTCTGTTTGTAGTTTCTATTTCCCAGTGCATAGAGTATGAACTCCCCACAAGAGTAAGGTATAAAGTTTTAAATCATTCTCAAACAAAGTGACAAAATTAATCCTCAACTATGATTTCTATCAAGTTGGTTTATCACCACATAGTCTCTGTATTGCAGATTTATACTATTTTGTGAAGGTGCCCTTGGACATCCTGATCCTCTAACACCTAAAGACAAACCAGCTGTAAAAGTATGAAGAAACTCCAAAGGAATTTATTAGAAGACAATAAACAACTGAAAAAAAGAAAAATTATGGTCCCACTCATGGAATAAATACTAATATATATTTTGTGATTTTTAACCTACTTTAATAATGAAGTGCATATTTCAAAAGATTTGTTTTTCCCGAATCTGTTGTGAAGGATGGCATAATTATTAAAATTAAAGCCATTTTAGCTGACTAAGAACAGCTAAAAACCTTATTTTGCTCATTTAAGAACAAATGGCAAGAGTTCTATTACTGAGAGGAGCCTCCAAGCTGGATAACAAAATACAAATTAAATCCTTTCCTTCATTTCCAAAATATGTCACATATAGATAAAGGCATGTCATATTCAGATAACTGTGTTACAAATTCAGAAATTAATAACACGATAATAACACTTTTGTTCTTTACTTTGAATTCTCTGTCATCCTTCAACATATATAGCATCCCCTCTCTCTCTCTTTCTCTCTCCCTTCCTCTTCTTAAGACCTCTATGCAGTATAAATAAAATATATACATATAATACTACAATATATACATTGCGCATATATGGTAAAATAATATGGTTCAGTGAAAAAAAAAGCATAATAATTAATCTTCTATAATAACTTGAAGAAAGTTGTTACTTAAAATATCCACAATCAACCCTTGACAGTATTTTGTCAAACATAATAATAATAATAATAATAATAATAATAATAATAATAATAATAATAATTGTAGTAGTAGTAGTAGCAGTAATGTCATGGACCAGTAAGTACCAATGAGCAAGAACTTTGTATGAAGTAGATTTCATCTTCCATTCCTTACTCCTTAGATCACTTTATTTCCTCAGGGAGTAATGTTTTTCATCACATACACAATAGACTTCCTGCCTAGCATAGGTTAATTTCCTTGGTGATTTGTTCCTACTTGTGGGGATAATTAAACACTGAATCAAATGACTTTGGGATATGATGGTTGCCCTTCAGTTTAAGTTTTCAAAAGCGAAGTTGTTGTCTTTTTAAAGGATATGCCTTAACACAATGTGTCAAGTAATGAATGTCAAAGAAATATCATAGCCCGGGATATGCAAACGAAATAAGACTATTTCAGTAAACCTTTCTGAAAAATTACAGGCATCAATTGCAGCTTTAAAGTTTCTTGAAGAGTAGCATGCACAGAATAAATACAGACCACTTACTATGACCTTGCAGACTTCTCACTAGCACACAGACCACATTTTCAGAATCAGGTAACTTCAGCCCTCTGTATCACAAAATCTGTCTGTGCCAATGGCAACTGACAGATATATGCAAATGCCCTTCCTAAGTACCAAATTAAATTATATACATCTGTGAAAATAAATTTCAACGATATTTGCAGCATGTATCAGCACAGTTCCTTTGGACTTAGCTATTTAGTGCTCAACACCTGCTCTATTTTGTTAATTTATATTGCTTAAGATTTTTCCCCCTAATTTGCATAAAACCATAAAGATTAAACTCTATATAATTATTGATTTTTCTTCTAGGCATGCATTATTTCTTCGAAAAATACACATTCTATTGTCTTTTTATCTTTCCTCTTATTTAATCCTCCTGATTTTTTCTGTTTATAACTGTTTGGTTTTTTAATAATTATGAAGATATAATTATCTCTGGATCCTCTACACTGATTTTGCTTCACACATATAAAATGAAATAAGACAGTAAGGGAAATAAGATATACCATAGGAGCAAAGAAAAAGAAGGGCAGCCCATAATAAAGGTGAAACAATAGCTCCCCTCAAGCTAAAATTTGACAATCCTAACATGAGTTTAGAATGAGTCACCATTATTCAAATCACATTAATAATTAATAGACTTATATGTTACAGAATGCTCTCCCACCATTTTTCCCTCAACACCATGCTTTTGATTCTGACATAAAGTATAGCAGACTAAAACTAGTATTATTTTAGAACTTGCTTGCTGATTTTTTACATTTATGTTTGAAATCATCACTTTTTGCAGGTGTAAGACTTTGCAGATTAGAAAAAAATATAAAGGAGGAATTTTCTGTGCAGCTTATACCATGACCTACTGTAGCTGAGAACGACATTTCTTCCTGACAGTAATGGAAGTTGCAAGTTTTATTAGACACAATACTCTGGTAAGTTTATCTTGGTTGCTAGGTAATTGGGAATATATACATGTTAAAAACAAACAAAAGAAAAGCCCATAGCATTTGATGCCCCACTGGGGTAAATCAGCTCAATTACACAATTTGAAATTCTGATCTGAAGCTTTTCCTATCCTAGAACATTTAATATGTGTTCAAAAGAATGCATCTTTGAAATGATTTCTCAGGGACAGCAGTGCTGCTCATGAACAGCTTGCAGTGCTCCATATGGCAGAAGATATTGCTGGGCTCTTATATCACACATGCAGTTGTGGGGTACAGGAACAACACCTACTGTAGGCTATATTTAAGAGCATGAATCTGTGAAAGCAGCAGTCAAAGGAATAAAACAGCTGTAAGAGCATGAGGATACCTTGTGGAACTGTCATATTCAAAAGAGGTAGAGAGTTAATGAAGGAATACCAGTATTTTGCAAACTGCTGCTATGTCAGGAGAAAGAAGTTATACAAGCAATACAAAGATGAAAAGCTGAGCCACCTGCACCAGGTTAGCACATTACTGGTACAACTGGCTGCTTTGTTGAAAAAGAAATGTACACAGGAACAGGAGATCGTTGTCAAATTAATATTTAATTATAAAGCAGTTTTATGAAATCAAGAAAAGGTATTATTTAACAAAGAGCATTTTTTCCTTTTTTTTTCTTTTTTCTTTTTTTTTTTAAGGGAAGGCAGAATTAACCTTGTTTTTATTAAAATCATGACAGAAGTTTTCTCATCTGCTTTTAATGCATGTGGAATACTCACTTCACATATTTCCCATATGTGAAATATTCCCATAATACTAGCTTCACAAATTTTACATATTATAATATGAAGAGGCATGCTAATACTTTCCACTGAAATTTCTAGTGGAGGTATACTCTTTACACACATAGAAGTCACCTAATCTAAAAGCAGTAGCATCAAGGAAAATCTTTGCATATCACATTACAAAGTATAGTTCAGTTCTAAGCTGTTGATGGTGCAAAACAGATAGGGCTGAAGGATCTTGTTCCAAAGCCAGGATCTAGTTAATGCCAGGAATTATCACTATCCTGTAGTTTTCATTTATCCACGACTGGCAACTATGACTTCTCTCCTGAGTAGTGAAGATGACTAGTCACCTTTGTCTAGCAGAAAAACAGTGAAATCGTCATCTGGTGGAATCAAGGTAAAGATGAAGTTTCACAGAGTAAATTTACTGTCTTTGACCAGAGTAATTGGTCAAAGCTCAGGGCACTGTGTATTGATTCTCTGAGGAGGAAGGTGGTGATGGAGTCAGATGTCTTTGATGTCATCTGTTTACTTTCAAAGAACGAGCAAGCTTCTGAACCACTGCAGAAAGCAAACAACAGTTTTCCTTGATATTACACCAAAAATCTTTCAAGCTGGCACCCAGAGCAAATTTTCTTTCTTAGATGTAAACATTTATCAGGTGGAAAAGGATAAATAACTCAACATCCTTTCTGTGTCTAATTTCTATGATTTTACAACTCCCAGTGCCATTCTTCTTTTCCTTATTGTATGTTTCCTCTTTTAGGCACTTGCTTTTCCCAGGCATATAGGTCTACATTCAAAGCTTTGTGTAAATGAAGGAATATGTATTCATTAGCCCATGAGTGTTCAGTTGAACACAGAAGGTGAAGCTAGTATTTTTTCATCTAAGTAGTCTGTCAAATAAGCTTGAATAATTTCTCATAACTACCGTAAGTCAAGGATGGTAGTTACATCTCCTTTCTGAAAGAATACATTGAATTCCTAACACATATTACTGTGTGCTAGCACACAGGAAATTACTATGTTTAAGTGCTACAGGCATACGTGCATTAATCAATCAGTTTTCAGTTCTGACTTTTTAAATCAAAAAAGAGCACTGTAATTACTCTGGGATCAGAGATAGCACTCACCTCCTTTTGTTACTAGCTGGCATCCAGCAAGCATTTGTGTTCTATGCCCTGAGTGTGGGTGAACACCAGCAGGCACCCTAAGATTGACTTTGTGATTTGTGCATGGCAAGACAGTATGGCTATAGAACCAGTGTCATAGATCTCTGCTTTCTTGGCACCACCTCAGTGGGTACAGAGTTTCAAGTGCGTAATTAGCCTTCTCTAGGCAGTGAAGCTGCAAAATTAACTCAGACAATCCACAAGCAGATGTACTGACACAGCATTTGGGTAGCTGAAGACAAGCAAAGGGACGCCAGGTTGGATGAAATCTTGATTTTTATTTTAATCTGCATTCTTACATATCAGCAATCTCATACAGTCTGACCCTTATTTATTTTACTGATCTGAATAAAGAAATTTGTACAGAGCTGCTTGAGAGTCATGGGTGTTTAAGGTCCGTTCTTTGCAGCACAGTGTGTTTGAACAAACCATGAAAATCTGAATCATATAAAATTCAGACTGGAATATGCCACACTGTATGTCCACTGCTTATGTTGCATCTTACAGCAGTGAGGCAAACTTGGAAGAAAATTAAGACCCTGGCATGAAGAAAAAAGGGGGGAAAAAAAGAATATTGCCACAATTTCTGTATCCTTATAATCTCCTCTTATTTTATGGTCACCAGGAAATTTGTGACACTATTTGTGAATTTAATTACTACACTGTTTGAAGAAACAGAATGAATAGCCACACAGTTTGAAGAAACAGAATATCTGGATTGGCAATTTATTTTCAGGGGTGCAATTGCAAGTGGTTTCCAAGTGCAATGCCTCTTTGGGAGACTGTACTTGCAAAAAAGGTTGCTTTTGTTTTTTTGGTTTTTTTTTGAAAAAGGGTTGTGGTATAGCAGCTTCCTTGTCAATCATACTAATTCAGCTTCTGCACAGGATTTGCTTTTTACATTAACAAAGTCTTAAGATAGAAAGCAAACCAAATGATACACTCACTGAAATGGCACTATAAAAAAAGATATTACTTTGTGCTCTCATCAGAAAAGAAAGCACTCCATTGCCAAAATGAAATGTGACATTATTTTTTTAAAATCAAGATACAAATAAACCAAGAGACAAAGTCAATTTTTGTCTTTGTCCTGTGGTTCCAGAAAAGCTTGCACCATTTAATGGCGGTAGCTACAGTAAAAGCCTTGAATTTAATTCTGCCTCTTAAATTGCATCAGGCATGAGCGCTGGGAGCACAAGAAAGCTGCAATAAGCTCGAGGGCTGATTCTGTGAAGAGAAATATTTCAGAGTGCTTTTTCTTCTCCCCCCAACCTCCACTGCTGCGGTGTGAGGAGTCAGAGGGCTCTGCGTGTGTCTGTGTGTCTGTCTGTGTGTGTCTGTGTGTGTGTGTCTGTGTGCCTCTGTCTATCTGCGTGTCTGTGTCTGTCTGTCCGTGTCCGTGTCTGTGTCTGTACCTGTCTGTGTCCGTGTCTGTGTGTCTGTCCGTGTCTGTACCTGTCTGTGTCCGTGTCTGTGTGTCTGTCCGTGTCTGTACCTGTCTGTGTCCGTGTCTGTGTGTCTGTCCGTGTCTGTACCTGTCTGTGTCCGTGTCTGTGTGTCTGTCCGTGTCTGTGTGTCCGTGTCTGTGTGCCTGGGTCTCTATCTGTGTGTCTGTGCCTGTGTGTCCGTGTCTGTGTCCGAGTCTGTCTGTCCGTCCATGTCTGTGCGTCTATCTCTGTGTCCGTGTCTGTGTGCCTGTATCTCTATCTGTGTGTCCGTGTCTGTGTCTGTACCTGTCTGTGTGTCCGTGTCTGTGTGCCTGTCCATGACTGTGTCTGTACCTGTCTGTGTCCGTGTCTGTGTGTCTGTCCGTGTCTGTACCTGTCTGTGTCCGTGTCTGTGTGTCTGTCCGTGTCTGTACCTGTCTGTGTGTCCATGTCCGTGTGCCTGTCCATGTCTGTGTGTCTGTACCTGTGTCTGTGTCCGTGTCCGTGTGCCTGTCCATGTCTGTGTGTCTGTACCTGTCTGTCTGCCCGTGTCCATGTGTCTGTCCGTGTCTGTGTGTCTGTACCTGTCTATCTGCCCGTGTCCATGTGTCTGTCCGTGTCTGTGTGTCCGTGTCTGTGTCCGTGTCTGTGTGTCTGTCCGTGTCTGTGTGTCCGTGTCCGTCTGTCTGTCCATGTCTGTGTGTCTGTGCGGGTGCTGTCCCGAGCAGCGGGCGGGGCTCGGCCGCGCCTCATGCGCGGGGCTGCAGCGCCCCCTGGCGCCCGCGTGGCCGCTGCCGCCGAGCCGGGGCTGCGCGGGGTCCGAGGCCTTCCCGAGAGGACGGCGTCAAACTGCTCGCACGGCTTTAATTGCCGGTTTGTTATTTTTAAAAAGGGAGCTGGGTTTCTTGAACGTGTGCTTTTGAGACATGGACTTGTCTCCCTGACCTCTCTCTGCGCGGATTCTGTGATTGCTGATCAGCTCCTGGGAACGGGCCAATTATAAGCTTCAGAAGTCACCCAGAGCAGCACGTTAGTGCTTTTTGGGGCACTGAGGAAACGAAAAACTTTCCATCTTTTAGAAGCTGTGAATGGACAAACTGATGCCAATTTTTGAATACCCAAACCCTGCTTTAGAGACCACCACATCTGTAAATATATTAAATATATGTCTGATGTTTATAGGGACAGTAATATTGTTTGATTGCTATCCCTGGCATAACTCCATAACTCTTAGGAAAAATTCTCTAAGAAATTTCAAGTGTTAGATTATCACACTCTGTTTATTAAGTATGTATAAGCCATCCTTTTTCTGAAAAAAAAAAAAAAAATTCTCTAGTTCTTTAAACCTAAAATGGCACTGCAGACACTTCACTTTCAATCTAAGATATGACTTTTGAAAATTCAAAGGCATATTTTATCAGTCTTGAAAAGTATTCTCCTCAGACTTCAAATTTTCTATTTTTAATTTTTTTTTCTTCAGCAGAAAAACAAAGATAGAATATTTTTTTCATCCACCTGTTATTTTGAGTGTGTACTTCCTTGGTTTTGATTTGATATCCTTCCTGACCATTCTCTGTCCCTGTGTGAGGCTAATAGGCTCAAAGCAACTGGTGAGTTCTGTTGGCAATGAAACATTTCTCTGATGCTTACATCCACTTTATTGATTTATATGAGCCATATAATTATGAATTTCCTCTGTTACCAGTATATTATGAACCGTATTGTTTCCAGCCCTGCCATTATTACTGCATTAAATGAGAAGTGATGAAAGCAGCATCCAGGTTGGACAGGACCCCAGGAAGTCTCCAGGCCAATCTCCTGCTCACAGCATGTCCAGCTCTGAGGTCAGACCAGATTGCTCAGGGCGATCTCAAAACTGCCAGCCTCTCTGTGCAGTCTGTTGTGCAGCTTGGCTGTCCTCAGGAAGGACCACGTTTTCCTTGCATATGACCTGAGTATCTCTCTTTACAATTTTTGTCTCTGACTTTCAGCCTTGCCCTATTCCCTGGTGTATTTGTCACTAGCTCTCCAGCTTTCAGCACCTAAGGAAAGGAAATTTCTGCAAGAAGTACTGTGCTGTGTCTGGAGTAAACTTTCTTCATAGCATCTCTTTCTGTTTTCTTGATCACCACATGTAGATGCTGAAGGGCTGCTTTTAGGTCCCCCTGAAACTCTTTTCCAGGCTAGACAAGCCCAGCTGCTTCAGTGCTTCCCAACCACTTATCCAGTCCCTGGCCAGCTCGGGGTCCTCTGCTGAATTTGCTTCAGTGAGCACTAACCCTGCATTGGAATCACCAGAATGGGATGCAGTATTTCCAGAATCCCTAAGAGTCCAGCTGGCCCCTGCTTTCTCAAGCAAAATCTCCTCTTCTACTTCTATTTTATGTGTTCTTTCTTTAAAGGAGTCTCTCAGGTCTTTTGTCTTTCCTACACCAGAGTTTTGCATCAAGAATTCCTGACACACAATAAAATACACAACATAAACTCAGATATATTCTGTGACTCCTGAAGATACTCTCAAGAAGATTTTACTTGCCTTGCTAAAGAATTATTATGGTTCTACTGCAGAAATCAGCATATTTTCTTTAAGCTTCATTATTCAGAAACTTTCTTGGACTTCTGCATTTTGTATAAATTTGTATTTGGTACACCTCATTCAAAACTAACTCCATCTCTAAGAAAGATGCTGTCTCACAAAAGCCAAGGAATTCCCTAAGCTACTACTGTGTTTAATTCCAAGTACTTATAAATGAAAGATGGGAGTAGAATAGATATTTTATTTTGTCTTTTCTATTATTTAAAGTAACTCCTAGTTAACTTGCACTGAAATGAGATCAATTCAACACCACAACACAGCAGAGCAGCAGACTACATTTTTTGTCATGCCTAAAATCTTGCCAAGGTGCAGCAGATGTGGGGCTGTTCCGTGGGGGAATACAGGCCTGGAGGCGAAGTCAGGGCAGCAGAGGCAGTGCTCCAGCAGCCAGCACACAGCTCCTCAGTGTAGGGGTGAGCAGAGTGGGCAGGGCACTGTCTCAGCAAGGTCTGACCATCCCAGGCCAGATAGAGTTGGGCTCTGGATCCTTCTAGGGACTCCAGTACCAGCAGGAGAAGGACTAGGACAGAACAGGGATAGAAAAAGACTGGAGACTGGGTAAAGGACAAGAATGCCTGTGGCAGAGCTCAGGAAGGGACTGGGTGTCCAGGGGTGCAGATGGGGACCCCAGGTGGGGCTAGTCAGCTGAAAACCCCTTACAGAATCACAGACTCACAAGGTTGGAAGAGACCTTCAAGATCACCAAGTCCAACCCAGCTCTAACACTTCAACTAAACCATGGCACCCAGTGCCACATCCAGTCTTTTTTAAAACACATCCAGGGATGGTGACTTCACCACCTCCCTGGGCAGACTATTCCAGTACTTGATCCCTCTTTCAGTGAAAAACTTCTTCCTAATATCTAACCTGTATTTCCCTTGATGCAGCTTGAGGCTGTGTCCTCTGGTTCTGTCAGTCACTGCCTGGAGAAAGAGACCGACCCCACCTGACCACAGCCACCATTCAGGGAGTTGTAGAGAGTGATAAGGTCACCCCTGAGTCTCCTTTTCTCCAGGCTGAACACCCCCAGCTCCCTCAGTCGTTCCCCACAGGGCTTGTGTTCCAAGCCCCTCACCAGCCTCGTTGCCCTCCTCTGGTGGAATTCCTTAATGGAATTGGGGCCCCAGCAGCATTTTTCATAACCATGCAAGTTAATTGCTGTTGTATTACTAAGCTGAGAAAAATTAGATAGAAAAGTGATCCTTGGGAATATCATACTGTTGAAGGAAGAAAGGTATAATATATGCTGACTTGCATATTTTTCTCAAGTAGAGTAATTAAAATATTTTAAGTTTTTCATTTGTGTATAGGAATATGAGTAAAATAAACATTTAAAATATATTGAAAGTTAAAAATATTTTTATTAGGGTAACTTCAATGTGCTATGTCAGGAATCTGGAAAACTTAAATAAAAACTTCTCTTTCTCTAGGCTGCTGGAGTAATTCACACTGTTCACCAGAGACTGATATTTCAAATAATTTGTTCAACCACCTCCAGAGTCATACATGGGGGTGTACCAAAGACCACATACCTGTCAAGTCACTGAGATACTGAGAGTGATGCAAGCTCTGGGACTCCTTTATAAAGACCTGTGGCCATTGTCATCATCACTGACCAACCTGACAGCTATCAGTTTCGACCACAAAAAACTGTGATTCACCAGTATATATCCTCTTCACTGCCGATTTTTCATTGCTGCATCTTTCTGTTGAGTTAAACATTTTCATATAGAGCACTCTACCCTCCCAAAGGATACGTACTTCTTCCTAATAGACCAAAAAAAAATCAGGGTTTTGACAGGACTGTAAATATCTTAGTCATAAAGTCAAATCCTATTCTTCCAGCTAATGCATTCTGAGACACAGGGATGACTGCAGTAAGTGCACTGAATCACAGCAAGCACTGGCTGCAGAGAGGAGGGGAATTGGTGCTGCTGGGCCCATCTCTGTACAACCAGCTGCCAAGGGTTACAGACAGTTCATACAGTGCTGGTGCCTTCCCTTTGTTTACCTGCTGGATACTGCCAAAACACAGGTTTCTCCTGACAGTTCCCAGGCAGGCTCTGATCTAGCTCACATTGCTGTATTTCAGAGACCTCACAGCCTTGTGAATGGTATTAAAATTGAAACCACTTTGTAAAAAGGACATGTTTATTTTTTTACTCTCCACTTTTTATTCCTCAGTTAGCCATTTGATATTTTTTAAATATTTAGCTGTTTACCAGTTATCTGGTCATATGCTTGGAAATGTTCAAATATGTTTGCCCTGTTGCAGTGACGCCACCTTCATTTCAGTCCTCATTCAGGATTAGACACATTCCTGACAATAATCTCTCTGCTGTGTCCAGAGCTATTTTTCTTCTGTCTAATTTCTTTTCATCTCATGCAATTCTGTTTAGCACAGGTTTTCTGTCAAGTAAGAAGGAGGAGGTAGGAATATGTATTCCCAGCTCTGCTCTTTATGTCTCTTTGCACCTCTTTTGTCTTAGCAGTTCCCTCATTTGACACCCATACATGGTCCAAGTGTAGGAATTGAAGCCACTAGTAAAGAACTGGGAGGTAAATAGTTGTGCCTATGACCTCTTCACAGAGCATGTGCTCTTGTACACATCCTAGCAGGTGTGCATCATCTTCATGTCCAGACATTCACATTTGAAACAACTGACTCCAAATGCCATGGTAGCAGTAAAGGGAGTCTAGTAAAATTTCTCTATCAACTTGTAACCTTCTACATCTGTGGCTGACTGTATGAAAAGGAGGTAGGTTCTGAGAGAACAACTAGCAATTAAACTGTGCCTTTTGGGGAATATGTCCAGTGAATTTATTGTGATGCCCTCTCTCCTCACCTTTTCCACTGAGCGATCTGCTGCTGTGGCATTACTCCATCCACAGAAGGTCTGTAGTCAAACCTGGAAGAGGCTACTACCAAACTTGAAATATGCCATACAGTTTAATGAGGTTTTTCCATAGTCATTCTCCCTAAAATGTCAGAATTTATGCACAGTTAAGTCATCCTGATTTGACATTTTATCCATGCAGAATAAAAAAAATGAAACTTTTCTAATTCAATTATGTGCTGACTGTCAAAATATACTGAATTTTAAGAGTTGACCAGTGTGCCCAGTTACTCAGCTTTCCAAAACTGAGCTAATGTCAGTGTTACCAGAATGATTGCGTTTGTTGAATTTTATGGCCTAAGGGTCAAAATCTCTACCAACTACTATTATAGTTTATACTAAATGTAGCCAATACATATTGTAACTTTGCACAGAATTTTCTACATAATGACCCCATCTGCTTGTAGAAATAGACTTGCAATGAGATGCCGCATTACAGTTATGAATTTTCTGGGTAAACTATATTGAATAAGTATGCAAATATTTCTGTCTTCTCCAGTGGAAAATTGTATTTGAAAATAAAAAAGGTGCTGTGTTGAAGATTCCGTTTTCTAAAAAAAAAAAAACAACAATAAAAAAGCCCCCAACTGAAACAAAAGGTGCTTTCATACATATGCACATACAAAAAAATAAAGATGAGTTGTACAATTTTCATGTTAATTAAGTACATTTCCATATTACCAATGTGATATATTTTCCTTCAGAAATTCACATATGCAGGCTTGAGAGGTAAAACTATCCAGTGGAATCTTGCAAAGGTTCTTGCATATTTAAACTGGGCACTGAAAAGGCAAATTTCGGTGCGTCCTCAGGGTATGGAGGAATTGTGAAAAAGCAATCTTTCAAATCAATAATTGTCAAGTGCCAATTTCAAGGAATCATGGTAGGCGATGGGAGGCCTGGCTGCAGGGCTCCCGTGTCTTCCATGACTGCATTTATTTTTCTGAGGTCATGAAGCAAATGCCACTTACCACTTCTTTTCGGAATGACAGATACAGGAGAGTTCCACAGGCTTGTGGAGGGGACAATTCATCCTGCTTGCAATTGTTCATTTACCAGGTTTTGTAGGGCATGCAGTTTTTCAGCTTGCAGTGGCCCCTGATCTACCTGTACCAGTTCGTTAGTTTTCCAGGTCCATTTCAGGGTAGTGTGCAAATCAGTGACTCCTACGGAAAATCAGACCCCATTCTGACTCCTGTCTGTAAGAGCCTGTCATGGCCCCATAATACCATGGGAATTTGCAAAACAAAAGGCTTAATAGTAGCGTTATGTCCTTCAGAACCTACAATTTGGATTAAATACTTGCTTTGAAAGCTACTACTGCTTTACCCAATACCAGTGAGTGCTTGGGGAACTGCAGTAAGTGGCCATCTGGGAGGCCACTTAGCTTGTGAGATGACTGTGACATCCCTTACCCTCCTTTACTGTAAAACTTCCATCTCACTCAATGTACCAAATAGATTTTAGGACTATTGATCTATGTACTAATGTTCCTACTAACAACTTTAGGGTATTTTTTTTATAACCTGAAGATAGAACCCAGCATTTCACATCATCCTAAGTTCTTGCTAACCAATAAACCATTGTATAACTTGTGGTGAATATACGTGCCAAGACCATGGCCAGCTAGTTTTATGCCAAAAGAATTTAAAAACTTTCAGTGACATATCATTCAGCATTATGGAAAGATTGTATGACTATATGCAATGCAGATAATAAAAATACATAAAAATAACTGTTCTGTCAAAATTACAGCTATCTTTAACTTAAAATAAGTATATATATTTTGTAGCATTGTGCTAGTATAACTGACTGTAATAAGTGTGTGCAAGGGAGAGACATGTCCCATGGCCCATTTAACCCACAGAGGACTGACTCAGTTGTGGGAGAATCTAATCTGCCTTCATAAGTTTTAAGGCAGAAATAACTGATATCAAAGCACGAAGTGAGTACAAGATGGAGAAAGTATGAAATACTTTTTATTACCTGCTGCTGATATTCTCCTGTAGTCTGAGTTTAAAGCCTATGGTATATGACAATAGCAAAAATAGGCCATATAACGGCTGAAAGAAATGTATAAATCTTGTCCATTTTTTCATGTTTTATAGGTTTTGGGTGCTCCATATCTTCAGCTGCTATTGCCAGTTCCTGTTCCACTTCATACTACTTTCTTGCTGCATGTTATCTTCAGAGGTCCTTTCTTCTATTCTGTCACCACAGGCATCTGACAAATATTTTTCCACAATAAAAATAATTAGCATACCAATTAAGGAAGTCTTCCTTATGATATGCCTTGGTTTGGAAAATTACCAGCATGTCCTTCCCATACACTTCCCTCTGTTCTCCCCAGGCAAATAAAGGCATTATCCATTGGGACAAGAAAGAAATCTGTGACATCAGTGAAATAAACTGTCTTTTAGGAAGTAAATTAGGCACATAGACAAAAGAGACATTTTTATTTTTATAATCTAGCAGTAACAAAATAATGTTCTTTGTACAGAGGCAAAAATCTTTCCCAGGGTGGCTGATGTGATGCATCATTGCTACAACATATTGGAAAGAAGCACTTTAGCAGCTTGTCCTGATTTTACCAGCTTGTGTGTGGTGGCAGGTTTCCCACTGAAGCAACTGCATCATTTA
Source organism: Dicaeum eximium (assembly GCA_013396995.1). NCBI lineage: Eukaryota > Metazoa > Chordata > Aves > Passeriformes > Dicaeidae > Dicaeum > Dicaeum eximium. Next base: position 201,128 of record VWZP01010273.1, read on the forward strand.
ATGAAGTTCTCCATGATATAAACTGTACATATGAGATCTCTATGCTACCTGTCATAACCTAAGAGGAGATTTGTTGTTTTAATTCCTATGCATTTTCAAATTCAGGAGGAGGGTTTTATTTCTTTTTTGAGCTGTTACCTTTTCCTAATGAGTTGTATTGCTCTGAGCATGAATATGAGCTAAGAAAAGTGCATTGAATAAAAATTAATAAAGCTAATCAATTTATCTTTTTTTTTATTAATAAGTTAATTTATGGCCTTTTCTCAAAACTACAGTTTTTTACAGAAATGTTTTAACAGAAACATCTGCTTTTTACTGTTACCCAGGTTTTTATTTTGTAATTTGTACCATAGTTGAGTGAAACAATCAAAATAAACCAAGCAAACCAACAAAAAACAAACATAACCCCCTAAAAATAAAAATACAAACAAACAAAAACACTAAAAAAAGATAAACCCATACAAAAACAGCAAATCAAAAAACAAACTGACAATATTTTAAATAAAAAGACCATAAAAAATGTGGAAAATGCATAGTTCAGAAAAATGTAAGCCACAAGGGCATATGCAGGGAAACTTTGTAACTGGGAAAACATTTTAATTGCACGCTGGTGATGCTGGTAGGTGGCGTGAGCCACACCCCTTTCTTCTGGGTAAGGGCAGGGTTAAACACATCTAACCTCTTTCAGTGCTGCTTGACCTCCTCTCCTACACAAAACCTTTAACTTTTTTTCTCTGTGTATAACATGAAGATTGTATTTGCTGTTGTAACAATTGCCCATTTAAGGGTCTGCCTTTCAAGTACGGAAGTGGTTAAAGACATTTATTCCAAGATAACAAATGAGGAATTAATCTTGACTGTAACCCCATTCTGATCCATCAGACTGAGTACCTAATTTTTTTTTTTTTAATGTTTAAGTAGCACATCATGAGACTGAAATAACAGCATGAAGTAAAGCTATTTTCAGCTGCTGGTTAGGATTTTTTTCATATACTATAAAGGACTCCCTGGCATGGTTCTCAGAGGAGATGCTGCTTTTAAAACAACCTGCAAGACACAAGATAATGGCAAAGTGCAA